>CABHPH010163159.1:0-41628 GCA_902168325.1 Peromyscus nudipes
AGAGACAATCTCTCAGTTGAGGGTTTTTCTTCCCAGGTATGGCTAGGTTTGTCTCAAGTGGACAGATAGTATAAAGCCTGCCTGGGATGCATGTCCCCCCACACACTCACTCACTCGGTTCTAGCTCCATCTCTGTTCACTGGGGTTGGTTTGTGCATCTGGAAGGAAGCCAAGCTGCCTGGAGATGAAACTGAGCTGTACCAGCTAAGGCTTCTTCACAGAATGAAGAGGCGGTCCAGAGGAAATCTCAGCATATTGTACTTGGTGGCATTCTGCATTGTTCAACTTCCTCTTCACTGCCTGCGGTACCGTCTCCTTCATGCCAGATGCTGAGAGAGGCAGTTCATTCAAAGAATTTGCCAGAAGGCATGAAATAACTCTTCCCCTCAACCACCCCACCCTTTGTCTCATTTTAGGCCAGGTTGTTGTGCTGGCTCATCCTCTTTAGAAAAGTATGCAACCTCCAATGAGTTTCCGGACGATACCCTGAACTTCATTAAGACGCATCCACTGATGGACGAGGCAGTACCTTCCATCATCAACCGACCGTGGTTCCTGAGGACGATGGTCAGGTGGGTGTCAAGCAAACCTCGTCCCAAATGGATTTCCTTGACTTTATCTTGTGCTCGTGGATCCTGTCAGTGGATCATGCTTTGAAATGCCACCAACATCTTCTGCTATCCTGGGCATGGATTCAGCAAGGAAATGTTGACAGGCTGGGTAGATGCCACTAAATCCCCATTGCCGCCTTCTCAGTGAGAAGAGTGCCAGTATTTTCAGGCCGGTTCCACACATGCCAGCAATTAGAAGAAAGAAAAATATTTCCTTCCAGATTAGCTTATTAATCCAATCTGTGCGGTACAGAGGAATGGTGAGGCAGGACCCATGAGAAGAAGTGGTTACCTGCTTGGTTACACATGACTGGGTTGCTGGCATGACGGGACACCACATTCGTAATGGCATGCCAGCAGGAGGGAGTTATACCTTAGTATTTGTTATCTGAAGTGATGCCAACAGAGAAGCAGTAGCTGACTGGAGATCTCTGATAGCATCCAACATCCTTTGTGATGGGAGCGTATTTTCAAATAATACAGCAGGCTTTTCTAGATCGGCAGTCCATAACACAAAATGGTGAGTTTACCCCCTTTTTAAATCCCCTGACTTTTATTAAACTATGAAATCTCGCTTGACGATAACCTAGCCACCATGGCCTATTACTTAGGCTGGTATTTTCTAGTTCCTGTCTTGGTACTTAGGACAAATAAGTATCCATGAAAAGTGGAATGACCAAAGAATTTCATAGAAAGAGGATACCCACTAGGACTTCACTGTATGTTTGTCTCTCTCCATTCCCTTACCAAAAGTGGCTTGGCTTGCAGGTCCTGATTATTAGTATTAGTACGGTAGCAGTGTTAGTACTGCTCTGAGCCCTCCACCTTCAGGAGCCTCCTTATTCCTCTGTGCACACTCAGAATGTTCTCTTAATCTTGCATCTTGTTGACCAACACTTTGTGCCTCCTAGGAAAAGCGTGAAGAATGGTACCCACTGCTTTCCCTCTTGATGTTACAAAGAAACGCTAAGTACAGTCACTTCTTACGATTGCCCTCTCCATTGGCGCCGTCAGTCTTTTCTTCTTGCTCATGGAAGGCATCGTTGCTGAGTGGTTTCATATGGTTATGGATACTTATTTATTATGGAACTTGGCCTCCGTACACACACACTTCCTTCTCCCCATTGGAGCTATACTAATGTTCTGCATATGAAAATGAAGGGCCAGAACAGCTTGAGAGCATTACTTACATGCATCTATTTTTCATGACATTGTTACTAGAGAGCTGTGTCGCAGTTGTTTGAAGTGGAAAGGGGACCTTTAATGACAGACTAACAGAGAGCCTTTTCCCCTCCAAATGTGACCCTGTCATTTTAGATACCGCCTGACCAAAATTGCAGTCGACAACGCAGCGGGGCCATATCAGAATCACACTGTGGTTTTCCTGGGATCAGAAAAGGGAATCATCTTGAAGTTCCTGGCCAGGATAGGAAGCAGTGGTTTCTTAAATGGCAGCCTTTTCCTGGAGGAGATGAATGTTTACAACCCAGAAAAGTGAGTCAAACATTGGGTCCTTTCTTGGTAATTTTTTGTCACGTTACTGCAACCCTTTCTGCCCATGGAAAATCATGGCCGACCAGATAGTTTATGTAGTTTTCAGTTACTTTTCACACCGTCTCTAAAAAATATTGAGCTTTAGTTTTCCTTGCTAATAATGTCCCACATAAGGGTGTCTTAGATCATGAGGTGAATATGTCGGTCCACAAATGGAGTACAAGGTTGGTGGCGGGGGAAAGAAAATTGTTCCTAAGAATCTCCTGATGGTCTTCTCCTACCTCATAAAACTAGGTGCAGCTATGATGGCGTAGAAGACAAACGGATCATGGGCATGCAGCTCGACAGAGCAAGTGGCTCTCTGTATGTTGCATTCTCTACCTGTGTAATAAAGGTGCCTCTTGGTCGGTGTGAGCGACATGGGAAGTGTAAAAAGTATGTATTTTGCCTCATTGACAATTAGAAAATCCATAGTTGTCAGAAAGCGATCCTGGGTAGCTGACAGTCATCCTTCTCCTGCAGAACCTGTATCGCCTCCAGAGACCCATATTGTGGATGGGTAAAGGAAAGTGGTTCCTGTGTCCATCTGTCACCCCATAGCAGGTAAGGAGCCTGAGGTGTGGGAGGGCAAAGTGCCTCGATCACTCTTCACAATAGATGTAGGCTTGGCTGTGTTCGCTCACACCATTAGCATTCATCCCTCTGTGGATGAGAATTTCAGGCATGGAACTGGCAGGCGCCAGCTCCATCCCCAACACAGTTCGGAGATTTAGCATGGAATGTGGCAGAGTGTCCATAGGATAATCCCCCTCAGACATCGATGGTTAAGAACACGAGGGGAAACACAGTGGACCTCAAAAGTATTCCCTAGAAAGTGGGACATGAAGATACATGCCTTGAGCATCATGGTTGAGGACAGCAGAGGAAGGAACCATGGGGTACCAATTAGATTAGCGGAAGCTTTGTCCAGCCACAGCTAATTGACCACACAAGGCTGAGAAGAAATGGCGGAGCGTTCGTCAACCCATGTGATCATGCTTCAAGCGTGGTGTTCACATCCCATAAAGCTTTCCCCTGTGCCGAACAAACCTTGACCTTATCACTCATTTAGACACACAATCAACGCTTGGCAATTTCCCAATGGGTCCCCTAGCCCACTCCCCTCGGCGTGTTTTTTTTTTTTTTTTTTTTTTTAACTTCAGAGGATGTGAAATCTAAAATAACACTTGGGAAAAAAATATCCAAAGCGTGTCTCAGAGAAGTTGTGGACAATCCAAGTGAGGTGTCCAGGGCAGTCTAGGGCTCTCCTTCAGCAGAAGAGCCTCCCCAGCCCCACCAGAGGAAACAACTGCTTTCCTCTGCTGGGAGCATCCTCTCTGCTTTTCAAATAGCTAGACACGTGGAAGAGTCTATTTGTGAGCACCATCCACATAATTGAGAGATATTCTCTTGAACAGAGCTGACGATAACTGTAAATGATAACCTGGAAACCCGAGGGCTGCAGATGACCCGCTGTACATTATTAGCATGGCTTTGAAGGGGCCCTGCTGACTTTTCATAGAGTTGGAGCTTTGTATCTTTTCATGAAAATGCTCGGGGTGGAGCAGAAAGAATCAGTGATTGGGGGAGGGGGGAGGCACTGAGAAGGGGCTCATCAGTTAGTTGTCCTGTGTTCAGCAACTGACCAAAGGTAACACAGTTTTTACAAACTATTTTAAAGTTACTACCAAAACTCTCAGGGACTTCCTCTGAAGCCTGCGTTCATGTTCCAGTACCCCAGGGCACTGCTCAACACATGTGTATCCCTGCTGGGAGAGTGGGTTTGGGGACTGGATGGATACTGGCTTTCATTACAAGAAATCCATATCCTGAGAGGATGAATTTAATTTTCATTCTAGCCAGTGACATTCGAGGCTAAATACGGATTATTAGATCAAGGTGTGCGACTTTCAAAGCGGTTTTCTTACGTGGCTCATGATACACTTCGAGGCGGCCACAAATCAGAATTTTCAGTTACATGTTAGAAATATAAGCACAAAATTCTCCCGAAGGACACCTCCAATGGACACGTCTAGTGGGATTGTTTTAAAAATCAAAGTGAGTGGTGATGACCAGGAATGGAGAAGGAGGAAAGGAACGCTGAGGATTCGAATGAACGGGGAGAGCACACGATCTCAGCCAACGTCCGCCCTCTCACAGGCTCCACATGCTCACCGGCCAGTTGTGCCTTTAAACGCTGGTTCTGTGTGTTTTGTAGGCAAGGGAATAGAAAAAAGGGCTTGGGAAAGCAAGGATAAGAGTGGGCAGGGAAGCAGAGAGGAGCAGACCCTTTCATCTACACTTCCCATGGTGCTTATATGAGGAGTGAGCGGTAGCATGAAAACTTTTCGAATGTTTAAGGAGTGCTTGAGGAACCTGAGCGAGGAGAGGTCAAGAATAATCCACAAACTATGGGTTTATAAATAACTTCCTGCGTGAGATCTGAACTCACCGCTATCACAGCTTCTCTTTGGAGTTTCGTATAAAACTCATTTTTATAAGCTTCAGAGAGCTGTTTCTCTTTCACACTGGCCACTCGGTTTAGCAAACGGGTCACTTTTTTTAATGAAACTAAAAAAAAAATTTTTTTTTCTTTCCTTTTCCTCCCATTTTTTTTTTTTAAAGACTGGCTTTTGAACAGGACGTAGAACGTGGCAATACAGACGGCCTAGGAGACTGTCACAGTAAGTAACGTTTTTTAATCTCTGTCTGCCAATGGATAAAGACGCTTTTTATCGAATGGTCTAGAAGCATCACACCACATGTAGAACTCAGTGCAGCCGACTCTGGGCATAACATAAAGGAAATGGTGTGTGTGGACGCCAACACTGCCAGAATTATTACTATAAATACAGCCACCTCTCCCATTATTCAAATGCTGTCGAACAAATCCATCCTAGAGGATATTAATTACAGCAAAGCGTTTACATCAGCATTTCCGTTACAAAAGTGACAGTTTTGTTGTTTTTCATAATGTGCTATTACACTGCGTTTTAGCCAAATAATCAAAAGCTTAATCATTGCGCTCTAGCTTTTTAATTGAGTGGGGCTGTTTTAGTGTTCTTCAACATATTCACCAACGAAAGTAATTATTTTTCAAAGTATGGCTGTATGAAACCATTTGAGATAGAAACACACTTAAGAAATAACCCATGAGCATAAAGCAATTCTAAATGTCCTCTTTGTAGAAATTAACCCACAATGTCATTCTCAGAGTTCATGTCACATACTAATAAGTGGCAGCATTTTACTTAGAATTTTCTAGAAGAGATCTCAGAATTCTGTCCACTTGTCTTATGATCTGATCAATATCAGGATTCTCTTAAAATGCTTTAGTGTTGTGAGCTTAAATAATAATGCTATGCTCTTAGGAAATGCTCTTCAGTTTGTTACTTTTTTAAAACCACAGTTGGAGTTTATTAGAGGGTTTTTTTTTTTAAACACAGTCTCTAAGCACTAGGGTTAAGAGAAAGAAAGGCATTCAGGAAGGAGGCAAGACAGATCTGTGGGCTTCTTTTTTTTTTTTTTTTTTTTTTTTTTTGGTTTTTCCAGACAGGGTTTCTCTGTGTAGCTTTGCGCCTTTCCTGGAGCTCACTTGGTAGTCAGGCTGGCCTCGAACTCACAGAGATCCACCTGCCTCTGCCTCCCAAGTGCTGGGATTAAAGGCGTGTGCCACCACCGCCCGGCTCGATCTGTGGGCTTCTTAAAGGAAACTCAACTAGTTTGTGATTTAAAAAAAAAAATGTTCCATGTGCTGAATTTCCTGAAATTTGCATTCAAAGTGGCACTGAAAAACAGAGTGACTAATAGTATTGGACTCTATAATAAAGATCATGGATATAATTCCAGGTTTGGTGATGTGGGTTTTTTTTTGTTTTGTTTTGTTTTGTTTTTGTTTTTCTGAGACAGAGTTTTTGGAGCCTGGGTTTCTCTGTGTAGCTTTGTGCCTTTCCTGGAACTCACTTGGTAGCCCAGGCTGGCCGCGAACTCACAGAGATCCGCCTGCCTCTGCCTCCCGAGTGCTGGGATTAAAGGCGTGCGCCACCACTGCCTGGCATAAGTCATATAAGTACTGAAATTTCAGACTAGGTTATCATTCAACTTTCTATCATATTCTTTTGCAAGAGATGTAGAAAAATCAAATAATGAGGGCAAATATCAGCCTTATCTACAAGTTTTTGTCCTTACATAATTTGGATTATTAGTAAAATATATGGCCAACATTTTCATTTATCATATCTTCACAGGAAATAGTTATACATCAAAATTGACATAGGAGATGTGTTATTACCCAAACATCTGTGCTATGTGTATGATTACTTACCTGGATCAGTAAAATGATTTGAAGTTCAATCATTGCATCTTAATTATCTCGTGTCTTGTAGTTTCAGTTTTAGAAAGATAGGGTTTTGGGAGGGCGGGGAAGAGGGTGTGGGGATGTTACAGATACTTAATTAGCTTTAGAAAATATTTTCGTCTCGTTTTAGTGATCTGGTGGTATAAGTGTAGAAAAACAGCAAGATAGATTTGGCTTGAATCAGGAAGTATACAAAGAAGATGCTGATGTGTTTAAGTGTGTGTTTAAGTGCCCACACATACCTATGTTCTCAGGCAGAGGAACCTAAGAGAACAAGTATGTGTAAAGTACAAGGTTCCAACGTAGTGGTTTAGTCTTTGCGCCGAGGGTCAGCTGTAAAGTCCATTTCCCTCTTGCTCCGCCCTTTACCCTACAGAAGGTGAGACCTGCCTCTTCCTGCCCGCTGTCCTGGGGGCTTCTCCCCTCTGCATGCTCCACCAGAACAGGAACTGCTTCTATCCCACATACTTGTGTATGTGTCCGTAGTCAGAGGGTGTTTGCTCTGCACAGAGTGGCTGCACTGACTTGGACACACTTAGAAGACTGGTCATAGAGCGCCAGTGTTTGGTGAACCAGAGATCTGACCTTGACACCAGCACACGGACTGACATGTGTGGCTTCCCAAATTTGGATTTGGAGTTTTAAATCCCAAACTAAAACTGCTGATGAGTTCAGAACGTTATGGATTATGATACTGGATAGTTCTCTCAGTTCATTCATGAGGATGGAGCCAGATAGAACATGAAGAGAAGTTCTTTCTTACGGATGTGGCCAGGTTACTTTACCCACAGCCGTGCCCCTTTGTACAAAATGGAGCGCGGCTTTTCTTGACTCTCATACAGTCATTGCAGTGACCATTTCCTCTGCTAACCCTTGGGTTTCCTCTGCCTGTTAGCAAGGGGTTTGGGGGAAACTCAACAGTGGAAGAGATCTGGAGAGAGGACATGGGACTGAGTAGGAAGCAGCTCAGGTTACAAACAGGAAGTGACGAGCAGTTTCCAGTGTTGGGGCTTCCCCATTGACCCAGTTCTCATTAGCTATCCCCACTCCCTGTGGGCAGTTCAGTAACCCCCTCCCTGCTTTTGTCTTTCAGATTCCTTCGTGGCACTGAATGGTAAGGAAGATGTTACTGTTATAATTTCATGCCCGTGGAAATCTATTGCACTAATCCGCCTGAGTATTTTTAAACCTTAGGTTTCTTTTTAATTAATTTTTATCCTCATTTTTTATAGACATTTCAACTCCTCTACCAGATTATGAAATGTCTTTCAACACAGTGTATGGTCAGTTTATTGATGATATATATACATATCAATATTAATACTTAAAGTTACTCATCTTTGGTAGTTTCTAGTTTTCATTCCTAATCAGAGACCAGATTCTCTGTTACTTCAGGGCCCCAATTCACTAAATGTATTTCTAGATTTCACTATGCTTTAAAAAAAAAACAAAAAACACTCTGTTTATATGGGACAGTTGATAAGGGAGAACAAATCTTAAATATTTAATCCATATAATATGAAACATGCCAACATTCAAGAATTTGGTAAATACATCTAATGGATTCTCAAGCGAAAAGGAATTTCTTCTTTTTGAGTATGCTTGTATAGAAGGAGATTCAAAACAAAAGAACAGTGGCTCTAACTCATAAACGTAGCCCCCACAAAACCATCTCCCCAGTCCTGGTTGTCAGGATAACCTCCCCCAAAGAGGAATTTCCATATAGGGCACAAACACTAGGGTCTTATGAGGCAAACGTGTGCAGTGTAGCATGAAATTGACCAACAAAATTTAAGCTCAGAAAGCGTTTGAATACTTAAACATATTTTCCAGTGTGATTTCTTCATAATGTATATGAGGAAGTGCGGGTCAAGGGCATGCTGTCCAAACAGGATTTCTCCCATTGTTCTCTGCCTGAAACACACAAGAACTAGTGAAGTTCAGGAAGTATCCTTACTTCTTTTTGTGCAAGCCGAAATGCACCTGCTTCATTTTTGTTTTCTTAAAGTAAACCCCCAAAATGTCTACTAAGTTAAATGGTTGAATGTGTTTTTCAAAACATAACATGGAAACATCTCTGGGGTATCAAATTTAAGCTTTTGCCTTTTAATTTGGATCATGAGTTCAGCCATTTGTACATTTGTAGTTTTTGTGATTGAGATGTACAACAAATGAATTGTTCAGGGACAGTCTTTAAATATAAGGATAGGTTAAAATGGAGGGAAAGATGAAAAGAAGAGGAAAAACACAAGGCTTCGGATGCAGAGACGAGTTCAAGGTGTCTACAAATGTGCTCAATCCCCCTGTGTAAATTTTCAATCCGTGAGACCAATTAGCATAAATTAGAAGGCTCATTGAAGTCTTCAAGACTGTCTTAAAAGCCAGAGCTGTGCTATCCGCTCCTCCTGCCCAGCCCCCTCCTGATGGGAGGCAGGGTGGAACAGAGGAGTCTACAGGATTTCTCCACCTTTGGCATCCTCTCATCTATGATTTGAACCAGAATATTGAACAGCAGACCAGGAGAAAATTGCTCAAAAGGCAAATGTCATCTGGCTTAACCTTAACCTTCTGGAAGGAAACCACTTAACACCTGTTCTTTTGTGATGTCAGACTCTGCCATCGTTGCCTATAGCTGAATAATTTTTATCAGATGTTGAGAAATCCAGACCTTGAAACTAATCGAACCAGCAACCTTCCTAGCATTCATCAATTGTTCAAGACCAATTTTAACTCCCAGGGAATTCTTTGAACATATGATTAAGCTCTGGGATGCTCTTTATGGACCAAAAAAAAAAAAAAAAAAGGCTTTTTTTAAGAAAATGTATCTTTTCTCCTCAAAAAAAATAGGCTTTTTTAATTTTTTCCATATGTTAGTGGAAAAGTTAAAACTTTATTTGACAATGCTCAGTTGTTGTGAGCCTTTGACCTGAAGCTTCTGTAAGGAAACCAAAGGGTGGGGCTTTCCTCTAGCTTCTGATCCTGCCCATTGCAGGTAGGAGCTATTCAGTATGCAGCGGTTAGGTGACTAATTGACCATCAAAATGAATGATGGTCCACCACAGAGGTCAGGAAGTTACTAAGGGCATAGAGAGAGGCTTTTAAAGGAGGGAAAACATAACATTTTTTTTTTAGAGAAAAAAAGAAAAAGTGATGCTCTATACAGTACTTATATAGTTTCATAACTGATGGCTATGTTGACTTTGACTAAGAAAATATTTAATTAATTCACCCAACAAATATTTGTTGAGTGACTGCTCTGTGCCAGCCAATGGAGTAGGTGCAGGATTTGTAGCCTCAGAGGAAGGACCTAATGTCTACTTTTATGGGCGTGAAGATAGATGAGGAAGACAGTCCAGAATGCACCTGCACTGTTAGTAGTTCTGTCCTCTGTATGTCATGCACTTCCTGGCTAAATTAGGCCCAGAGAACAAACCACAAAAATGGAATTTCCCTTTCTCAGGTGAAGGGATCATTTTAATGCACTATGGGAGCTTTCTGTTGGCTAATGCTGTAGGCAATACCAGTCACATATGCAAGAACCCCTTTTAGTGAATTGGGTCCTGACTTCTCTCTCTCTCTCTTCCTCTCTGTATTGAATTAGTGTCCCTTTATATCTAATCGGCTACAGTCGTTGTTAACAGTTGAGTAGTAGAAATGGTCTCTAACCTCTAGAACCATAGTGACTTGTAGATGTAGAGAAACGACATGATGCATGAAAATTAACTTTTTGGATCTATCTATAGTTTTTGTATCTTTGAAGACCATCAGAGCATCCATTCCATCCCACTAATTAAATGTGACCTCTCTTATTGGACTGCATGATGGCCACAAATCTGTTGACATGCCATACCATGTCCACAAGTCATTTTGGTTACAAAGTCTCATAGACAACGTGTACAAATCATATAGCCTGTAAAGTCAAGTTGTGAGAAAGAACATCTGCGATCTCCTGGCAGCTGTATTTAGGCACGGAGAATCATCCTAAGAATACTCTCCTTGCTTGCTCACAGAAGCGGCTGTTCTCTACTCTCACCTGGTGGCTCCAAACTTTTTGAGGCTCAAGTATCTGCTCTCTGGTTAATTCATTGCCAACCCATGCTTTCTGTCCTTAAGCACAAGTTTAAAAGATTGCAAAGCCTTTTTTTTTTTTTTTTTGGAGTAAATCAGATGCATAGTTTCTCTAGATTTACATACAGAAAATCGAGATGTGGTGTGTATTAGACTAACACTTCAGAGATACGAAGAGGCTGATTTCTCACATTTGTGTAAAGCATTTTCCTACCTAACCACCATCTGGTCCACATTAATTTCCTCTCGTAGCCATAGCGTTCCATCACCAATGAGTTTTCCATGTATCTGTAGCATATGGTCCAGGAAATCTTTCTACAGAAAATGTGTCCCTTAGGCATATATTTCCCCTAGATTACCATATTAAGAAATGTTCTCACTAAAGCATACTTACGGCATTACCATAAAATTGCCCCTTGAACACAGTTAAATTGAAAGTGCTCAAAACGCCTATCAATTCAGGTAGAAGAAATTCTTGCTACTTGAAGGGGAGCATAACTCCCCCCCACTACCACCACCACCTCCCCACCCACCTACAAAGCTCGTTCCGTTTGTTTTCTTATGTTGGGTGCTGAGTTGTATTTTAGGCTGGCCATATTTTTTTCCTTTATTGTAGTCTTGAATTCATAAAGACGTGGAAATAAACATATTTTAGACCCCAGTGTAAGCAGGAAGGAAATTTTCTTTTTTCCATTTCTCGGGCTGATTTTCCCAATCCTGTCCTCTTACCAGCATTGGATGGGATGCAGAACTCAGAGACGCAATGTCTAGAAAATCAAACATTCTTTGAGTCTTAAATGAGCATATTTTTAGCAGTGGGCTCTGAAGCAGACTATTTTCAACAAAACAGATGTTGGGAGCTATGTGGGAACCACGCAGGTTCTACGCTGAGAGAGACTTGGGAAATGTTACTGAAGCTTCATGATAGCATTCAGGTGTGATGGGTCCGAAGCAATCACCATTGCTGACTCGAACCTCTTCTCTTGACTTGCTTTGCACTGGCAGCAGCAGTTCAAGATGAATGCTGTTTTTAAAATGCATTGTTTTAAATTTGTAATCCTAAAGTCTCCAGGGACTCCAACTTCTAATGATAACTGCAGATTTTCAAAGAATAGAGAGAGATAGGATGCATTTATCCATAGAATCTATCTTTCTGTTGGCCGGTATTTTCTTTATCATGTACAAGGTGGTCATATCCTGAAGCTAGACGTTTTAGAATTACTCTGAGTCTATTCCCCATTGTGCCACACATGCAGTAGCCAGCTTGGTTTCTTTCCCAGGCTTACCTGGAACATATTCTATAGTGCCTTGACTGGCCCCAAGCGCAGAGCAAATCTCCTGCCTCAGCCTCCAAAGTGTTGGGATCACAGGCATGAGCTATTATGCTCAGTGGTCTTTTTTTTTTTAAGTGCTCAAGATGTTACTTTAGGCGAGATGGTTTAATAATCCACTCAAAAGTCGCAGGGAGGCTGTATTTCATTTCTACAAGAGAGGTCTGCTAATCAGACTTCTTTAAATCATTTTGACAGCCCAGATGAAAGGATCCGATACAATCTGCATTTAATCTCGTGGCATGATGGAGAGGAAGCCTCTCAATGTGCTCACAGGAAATGTCTAGGGTATCTGCCGTGACTCGCGGTCTCACCTGCCTTCTGGCACTATCCTATACTGGGCCACATCCGAGATCAAAATCTACCCTTTTCTAGTTTATCCTTCTCAGTCAGCGAGGTCACAAAAACAATGTCTCATACATCTGAGTCATGAAACCCAGAAACCAGCTCTAGACACAGAAGGTGCGCCCGTAACAACAGGTAGCAGAGGAGGTTTTTCCCTGCCAAAGAGGTGGGAGTGGATCCCGTGGGAGAGAGAGCTTCTCCCAGAATAGGAAGGCCCACGAGGCTGAGCTGAAACTGAGCACTAGACACACTGTGGAGCCTCGCTGGGAAAGGGCTTGAGACAGGCTGTCATTTGTGATGGGAGAGGCCATCCACTCTCATCGATGCCCCATCAGTCACAAACCATGTTCCTGGAGTGCCTTTCATGCTGCCATGGGAAGTGGTCCAGGGAAGGACGTTAGGAAGGACTGTCGTGTCATTTTATCTTCCTGATTCTGGAAGGGGTCACTGCCCCTATGGTGTGGCCGAGAACAGGGTAAGTGATTTCCAAGGCTCACCTAACTTGTGGCTGAGACAGTCTCTGGCTTTTTGTCCTTTAACTGCAAGGTCAGAGGGTCTTCTGCCTAGCCCAGGACAGTCCACCCCTGCCAGCAAGCCTTGACATTGCTAAGGCATACCTCGGTCTCAAGGTCATCATAGGTGTCCTATCTCCTGACCTCTGAGCAAAGGGAATGTGTTGTGTAGTGATGTTTCCCTAACTGTATTTGTGATGAAAACAGGGCACTCCAGTTCCCTCTTGCCCAGCACCACCACGTCAGATTCGGCATCCCAAGAGGGGTATGAGTCTAGGGGAGGCATGCTGGACTGGAACAACCTGCTCGAGGCACCTGGCAGCACAGACCCTTTGGGGGCAGTGTCCTCACATAACCACCAGGACAAGAAGGGTAAGGCCTTGGAAGTGCCTCTTCCTCTGGGGAGTGGGGGGTGGTGGTTGAGGGGCGGGGGGAAAGGGGAGGACTGTGTACCTGCTTCCAGCTAAATCTAGTAGCATTGGGAACCTCCTGTGCACCTGATTGAAAGCATCTCAGAAAAGACTGCAACCCAGCCCCTGAGTCAGACTTGATCCCTAGTTGTCCCCTGACCCAGGAGAAACCACACAAAACCAATGGCACATCCTCGCGGGCTTCCTGTCTCCAGAAGAGGCTTAGACTGGTCCAGAGCAAATGCTTACTCCTCAGACCCCTTCCCAGTCCTCTGAACTCCTCCTGGTCTGATACTATAGGTTTTTAGAACCCTCTTTCCCCACCATAGTGGGTGGGAATGCTGTGCAGGCTTTGGCAAGTGAAAGCCATGGAAATTAAAGCCTGCTAGTCAGTGACTTGAGGAATAACGGCAAAGTCTTTTCCTCCTCCTAGCATTACCCCTCTCTCCTGGTACTGACTCTGAGCAGGCCTGTGGTCCTCAGACGACTGTCATCACCCTTGGAGGGCAAGAGCTGCAGCAAAAATACGTTATTTAATCAAGCAGAATTGCTATGCATTTGCCACGGAATGGAAGCCTCGCTAAAGGAAAGGGACTCGACTGTGAACTGTCCTAAATTCTCCTTCACTTTCTGTGCTGGCCTCCAGACAGGAAATGTCATGTCTTTTCGAGCTGTTTGCTGCTTCTGGTAGCGCATCCTACTTCAGCTGCAGCTGCGATCAGAGAGGTCTTTACTTTATCCCCCAAACAGTCTTGTAAATCAAAGCTCAAAAGCCCAGTTATGTGGCTGAGCCGTCTCCTCCCCATTCACAACTGTTTGCTTCTATATGTTTTCAAGAGTCCCGTCCAAGATGGGGTTGGAGTTTTGAGGGGCATGCATCCAGGGGGACTCTTAAAGGACAGTCTGTGTCATGCCTTCTCCTGGAGTTTTCAGCATTCATATTTCCCCTCCCCCCCACCCCCCGACGGACTCCTTTCTGGACTCCCATGCTCTTTTTTCATATACATACATATATATATATATTTTAATCTGCTTTTGTCCTGTAAGCAGCGAGCACTCTCTTGCCCTAGTTCCTGAGCCGAAATGGTAAAGATGGCCCTTTTATCCTGCTCTTCTGTGCATCCTCTATGCTGATTTTATTATTCTTCTATAGACTTCTGTTTCTTCCTATGTCCCGCTCCAAATCTATTTAAAGAAGAACAAAACTGGTTTTGTCTCATCGGCCTCTTTAAGTTAGAGGGATCTGTCCTTACCAGCCTGAGAAAGTATTCAGTAAAGGGGAAACTGCCCGACAGGCCACAAGTCCCAACATGTGCCATTATTTGTGTGTGGCTTCAGACCTCAGATACATCATCCCTGACTGTAGTCTCAAGTAGAGACAACTTTTTTTTTTTAAATTGCTTTGTTTTCACCTGCTACACTTTTTTAGGGAGAAAAAAGGTCTCTGTCGGCAGGCATGGGTTGCAGTCTTTTCTCTGCGCTTCACTGAGAGGGGCAGCATGGATTTTCTCCATTTGTCCACTCCCCTAAATAATGGAGGCTCTCCAGGAATCCAATTAGCACGTTGAGAGACTGTTTTAAAATTCGGCCATGTTCCCTCTCCCGAGTCTTGTTATGAACGCTGACGGAGCTGGAAGCAGTGCGCACAGGGTCAGGCAATGGTGGCAGAGGTGACTGCATGGGTGTTTAACATGGTTGCCGTTCTTGTGCTACGACCAACCTCCTTGCCTTGCCCCGTCAAACACGAGTTTGGTTTTGGACGGCTGCAGTATGTGATTGATGGGGCAATGCCAATGAGCTGTTATGCAGAAATCGAAAATGATAGAGCTTAATGTTCCCTGTACCATGATTTTTATGATTTTTTTTATTCCCCTTTTCTCTGAATGACCATTCTGTTTGCTGTTTATGATTTGTTTCCAACTTCCGTTTTGTTTTGCCAAGCACTGTGTGGTATGACTTGGTGATGATGTTCCTCTGTTGGAAAAGTCTCGTTCCTTTTCTGACTCACTATGATGTCCCTCAACCTGACCCAACCTGTGGTCTCCTGGCTTTCTTTCATCTCCTGATGTTAGTGCTTTGATCACGTCACATCCTCGTGTTCGGTATCCGCTGGGATGCTGGATTTGTCTGGGTTTCCTAAGGGCCTCTGAGGGCGCTCTTTTCACTGGGCCGATTGTCTCATGGGAATGTGACACATGTGTGCTCCAGCTTCCGGAGCCAAAGATACTCTGGAATTGTTTCTAAGATGCTCCACATTTCTCCCCGACGCAGAAACTGTGTCGCTGACCAGCATCTGAGGAGGAGGAGGAGGAGGAGTCAAGTGTCCAGTGGCCTTTATTTGTGCCAGTGACAAAGCATCCATGAGCAGCGTGAGCCCAACTGGCTTAGCTCTGCACAGCCACTGACCGACCTTGGGCCGGCTCCATTCTTTGTTCACTCCACACCCTCCAAAACACATTTCCAGAGTATGTTTGCTGCTTTCCCTTTCTTTTCCTTGTTATGTCTTTGGTCTGGTTTTAACCCTGTGCATCCCGCACCTCCGTCACAGCACCGTCCTCCTCACCCTGCCGTCTAACCCCCTTCTGCTACCATTGCTCTTAGCCTCCCCTTTCAAAAGAGTAGACCCAAGCCCTCCGCCCACCCCCCACCCCCACCCGTGGAATGTTCCAAGGCTCTTTCCTTCTATGCTGTGAGTAGCGTTCAGAAGCCGTGTGGATATACCACCACACTGTAACAAAGCGTGAGAGGAAACCTGCGGAGGTACAAAGAAGCGTTTTCATAGAAAGTGAAGTCATTTTCTCTCTCAGTACCTGGCCTTGCTCTTTATTACCCTATTGGCCTTGTCTAATGTCTCTGGCCTTGCTGCTTTTCTTTAAAAATGCCTGATATTTTCCAAGGCCTGGATTCATTAGTGAAAAAAACACAGCCAACCGCTGTTTTATCTCGGGGTCCCTAGATATCTGGAACCTCTCAGACCAACCTTTTAATCATCGACTTGATAAATTAGATGCAGCCTGACTCCTTCTTTCTTGGTTTTTGCCACATCTAAAAATATATATTATGTATCCATCCAATAACCATTGAGGTGGTAATGGGTAGTTACAAAGGGGCTCTAATTACATATAAATAAAAGAGAGAACCCGGTTTATTTTTAGGTCGGGTTTACTCTCCACCACGCCTCCCCACAGCAAAAGATGTAAGAGCTTTCTTTTTTTAAATTAGACAGACTTGGGGAAAGAACGGCCACTGCTGTAGCCCCTTTCTCTTACTGAAATTACGAGAGATATAAAACCAGATTCCCAAGAGGGCTCGAAGATGCAGCAGGCAGTCAGGCGGGTGCAGAGCCACAAATATGAAACGTCACCCCAAGCCTGCTATTGGTATAAACGAGTGAACTCATGAGCAGAGGGAGATCCCCCTCTTCAGACTTCATTGAAGACTGCGCTCATGAGTCCTCTGAAAAGCAGAGGAAATGGTAACTAGATAAGTCGACGTTCTCATTTGGTGAGAAATGGCATGCTTGTCCATTTCAGGCAACTGAGAGAGTGAGATGCTGTCACCTGGTCAAAAAGAGACGGTCAGTGTAGACAAGGGGGAAGAAGGCTAAGCAGCGTTTAAATTGAAATAAAATGAATAGTAACTGTAGACAGTATTTTAATCAGTGTGTAATTAGTTTGGGAAATGAGCCTCTAGTAAGACTGGTGAAGTCTATGGGGAGGATGAGTGAAGTGCCCATGTTTTTATGCCCGTCCTGAATGCAACTATATGAATTAGAATTTGTCAGTAATCCTCTTTATTGCCAATTGCTTATTTTCTGAATGCACCATAGCCTGTGACGGTATTCCCTCCCAGTGGGATGTGTAGCACCTTACATGGAACGAGGATGGTTTACGTGACCTGGGGACATGATGGCCTTCGGGAATAGCGAGTGCTATGGAGGGAATGTGTGCCCCCTCTTTCTTAACTATGCTTTAATTGTAGTTGCCTCTCGGTTCTTTGTTGTCAATAGTTTCCTAAACTCGCTGGTATCCCTGTGTAACCAATAGCAAAAAACAGGCTTCAGACTGGAGCTTTATCTTACAACTGGACTTAACGAGAATGAATATTGGTTTGCTTCCAGTTAATATTTTTAAGTTAACTTTCTGTCCATGAAAAGTGACGGTCATTTTATATATAAAAATATAACAGTAATGTGAATTCTCCATGTGAAATATTGTAAAAGTTAATTTAAAGCAAATGTTACGTAAGGAGTCATAGCAGCGGTCCTAAGATATACTACTAAGTAAGTCATATGGTGAGACTTGTCGGTAAAGCCAGAGCTGTAGAAATGGTCCCTGACTTAATAATGTTTGGGTAGTGCTGGCCTAGAGGGACTGAAAGAGTCCGGTAAGGATGGACTGTTACCAAGCACACTGCCCTTGGCGCTTCCAAGCCCTGGGCTGTCTGGGCACTTCAAGGCCAAGTGACCAAGAGTCAGTGTTGAAGTCGACAACCCTGTGTTCTTCTCATTTCTATCCTGACAGCCAAGCTTTGAAGTTGGGCAAGAGAACTTTAGTCAAGTATGAGTTTAAAGACAAATGGATTTAGACCATAAGGAAATTCGCCTCTGTAGCCTTACGGGCACCTGTCACGTTTTTCTCCACCCGCCGTGAGTTCCCTAGAATAGAAGACGGTGGCCTGAGGGAAAGGTTACCTCCAGCACCCCTGCTTCTTCAGAGCTGTCACCTGTTTCCCTGTCCTGAAAATACATACACCGACCCTTCTTCCCTTTCCCTCCGCTCACTCTGTGAGTCCCAGACCTTCAGAGCGAGGCCCTCTGTGCTAACAGACTGAGGACTCCATGCTACTGGAGTCAAATACACTGAACCCACAGAGCACAGGTCCGGTTATAGTTGTAATACCCGCCAACGCTTAAAACCTCCCTGATTTGGTGTTTTAGAGCATGCCAGTTCTCCCAAGAAGAAAAAATAATTTCTTGGCTCCTACCAAACTTTTTACAAGTGGTTTTATGCACAGAAAATGTTACTCCTCCTGATAGTAATGTGAAGACAAACAGCTGCCTTCTTGACTTAAGCCAGATGTTTTGTGCTCTTTCTTCAGTAACACGCTGCAAAAAAAAAAAAATGTTTCCTGGGGTGTCCTCAGAAAAATTAATCACTGATCCTAAAGTGCAGTTTTGGATGCCACTGAGGTATCCTCTGGGCTAACTGATTGAGACAGACACACTCCCTTGCTGTCTAAGGCATATCCAGTTGCCAGACCTATGAGACACACGTAGAAATGACAGTGACAAAGTGCCTATGTGGTCAGCGTGGCCTCTGTGAGCCCGATCAAGACATACAACAGTCAACGCTGGGAACAGCCACAGGCTGCCAGCAGCAAGGGTGTGGCACTCTGATGGACGCGGCGGCCCAGCCCATTTTCCTTCAGTGCCAAAATCATGGCAGTAATGGATCCCCAAAGCGGGAAGAGAGAACGGGAGTGTCAGATAGAGGACTTCTGTCTAAAGTGTTGCAAACACTGACTTCTTGAATAGCTGGAGCGTTCTCTAAAAAGTCTGCGGCCGAACCACACGGATTGCACAGTTTTCATGTAGCTTCACAGTCATCTTCAGATGTGATCATGGAGCATGACTGGTCCCCAGGAAAGTTCTAGAGAAAAGGCTGCTATCTTGTGGGTCCGTTGGTGGGAGGAGGAAGGGGTCCTTTCCTCCACTGGTCAATCTGAAGTTCAAAACAGTAAGTAGAACATGCGTGGTCAGAGGCAGGGCAGCTGAGAGGGGGAGGACTGGCCTTAAAGCAGAGTTCGTTGATTGCCGTTTGAGGTGTTAGAGGGAAGGTACCCTGCGCTGTTCGTGGGAAAATGGCGCACATGCAGCTCCCGACGGTAAGGAAAAGAGAGCTCTTAGAATGCCGGCATTTCTAAGTGTACGTTGTACTGCGTCCGCCCCATGAAGAGTTTAATATCATTTTTACAGCTCTGTCAAGCTGTGCTCACCTCCAAAACTTTCAAGTCTGTATCAGAAGTGTTCGTGGGCTGGTGGAATGGCTCAGTGGGTGAGACCCTGAGGACACGAGTTTGAACCCGGGGACCCGCATGATGGATGGAGAGAAGTGACGATCATAAATTGTCCTCTGACCTACATGTGCATGCTATGGGACCAGCATGTGTACACACACACACACACACACACACACACACACACACAGCAATTTTAATAGCTTTTAAATGACTGCAAGTCATAGAGCCATGGAAACCCATTGCTGGAAAGTAGAAAGGGAGGACTGCTTGGTAAAATACAACGTGCTCGGAGAAACTTGAACTTCAAATATACTTAAATACTATTTTTTCAAATATTTAGATAAAAGTGAATGCTTCTAGTGTAAGCATATACCAAATATTACATGAGACATACTTTTCTCTTGTTTATTATCCAAGTTTATATTTAGCAAGTATCTTGTCTGTTTCTTCTACCTGAACCCATTGGTTTATCCCAGTTCCCTCACGCGACGTACTTTCTCCAAAGCATCCCTCTGTGCCTGAAGTTTAACAGCTGCAGAGTCCTGCTTTGCTTTCTGTTGCTGTGACAGTCACCATGACCCAAGGCAGCTCGGAGAGGGAAGCCCTTACTTGGCTCACACATCCCAATAATAATCCATGTTGAAGGAAGTCAAGCAGGAACTCAAGCCGAATCAGAGGCAGGAATCACAGAGGAATGGTGCTTACTGGCTTTCTCTTCATGGCTGCCATTCTTTTGATGCCAGAACCACCTGCCCAGGGATGGCATCACTCACAGACCAATTCAATGGAAGCAATTCCTCAACTGAGCGTCCCTCTTCCCAGATGATTCTAGCTTATGTCAAGTTGTCAAAAAGTTAAGTAGCATGAATAGACCTCATGAAGTTGTGCTGGTAACTTTGGTCTCAGAGCTGGAAAATTTAGAATAAGCCATATCAGAGAAACTCAGTTTAAAAATTCCTTCTGTAACCGGCCATGATGGCCCAAGCCTTTGATCCCAATACTCAGGAGGCAGAAACAGGCAGATCTCTGCTCTGAGTTTGAGGCCAGCCTGGTCTACAGAGCAAGTTCCAGGACAGCCAGGGCTGCACAGACAAAGAACAACAACAACAAATCCTTCTGTGATAGTTTCATCACATTTGATTTCAGAAAATAATCACTAAAATTTTTATATCCATCAGAAACATGGTATTGGTAACAGACACCCACTGAAAGTAGGCTCAAATTAACACTGTTATTGAGGAAGGCTCATAAATAGAATTGCTCCCAAGCAGGACAAGTTCATAAACTTGTTGTTTTAAAGTCTATTTAGCATGAGAGTTTTGGTCAACTGTCCTATGATCCACACAGGTGTTTGGTCTCACTTTTGTGCTTGTTTGTTTGTGGGAGACTGAGACTGAGAAAGCACTAGGAAGTAAAGATTCAACAGTGGTGACAGGAGCCATTGTCTCAAAGAAAGACGAAAGAACAAACTCTTAGGGTTGTGGGCAAGGCTGTCAGCGAAGTGTATGGTGGAAAAGCATGAGAACATGAATTCTAGTCTTAGCAACCACAGAAACAGCTAGATATGATATGGTGCCTTGTTCCTGGAGCCCTAGTACTGTACACGTGCGTTTGTACCTGTGCACAAACACACACAGACAAAAGACAGATGGCATCCTGAGGAATAACACCCAAGGTTGTCCTCTGGCCTTTGTATACACACACACATCCAAAACAAACAAACAAACAAAAACCCTTAAAAGCATTCTTCTGTTTCTTTATTCATTCAACAAACGTCTGTGAACTAATGTAAGTCTTGTACTGGATGTTAAAGAAGATACAGATTTTGTTTTATTTTGTTTTTGTTTTTTTTTCAAGAGAGGTTTTCTCTGTCTAGCCTTGGTTGTCCTGGAACTCACTCTCTAGACCAGGCTGTCCCTGAACTCAGAGATCCACCTGCCTCTGCCATCTGAGTGCTGAGCCACCACTGTCTGTTGAAAATACAGATTTTGATAGGAACCTGCACAGAAGCAGTTTCCAATTAGTGGGTGAGATACACAGCTAGCTTCTGGTGAGACAGAAGCAAGTCCATGCAAGAGAAGTCAAGGACAAAACAGGAAGACAGAGCTCTGGTGAGGTAAAAACAGGCCATGGCTGCTTCCAAATAGAGTAGACTAGGGAAAGGCATTGAAAAGCAGCAGAGGAAATTTTGGGTGTCAGTGACAGGAAAGAGGTGGTGGGGAAATGGATGTCAGTAGCAGAGCAAGGGGGAAAACCATTGCAAGGGGAACAAATTGAATGGACAAGTCACAAAGCTGCTCCAGCACTGGGTGAGTCACTAAGAGGCATGTCATGTGGGGTGACTAAAGTGATCCAGAATATGAAGGGCTGGAATGTGAACTGAGATCAAAGTAAGAGCCCTAAATGTCATGCTAAGGTGTCTTAGCTTTTTTGGCAGGCATGGGGGTAGAATGGAAGACAGCAGAAGCCAGAGCCCCGAGGAAAGGAAGGAAGGAAAAGACAAAGGTAGATTATCAGTGATGCAGCTTGCTTGTTGGGTCACGTGTGCTTCTGGATTACATATATTCTAGGAATTCCGGGGAGGGATTTTTGTATCAATTTTAGTTCTAACAGGTCTATTACTACTCGTTGCTGACATTTTCCTGGTAGATGCTCCTTGCCAAAGTAAGCTCTTGATTCCAGGGAAAGCCCTGGCAAGCTGAACTCCAAACGAGGCCTTCTCTGCCCCTTTAGTTAGGTGCAGGAGTATGTGGTGTGTAACATGTTTCACCCATGACAGAACTTGAAGTCATGAGAGGCTAAGAAAAAAAGTGAAAATGTAATCCAATGTGTTACCCTTCAGCTTTAGAATATTACTTGTCTCCCCTCCCAGAAAGAGAATCTACTTGTGTGCTCTCTCCCTTGGGAAGGACCTAGGAAAATGGCGCTGTGGACAGCATGGGCCTCAGGGTGGAGGATGTGGAGACTTCCTGGGTGCATTTGTCAGGGAGGAGGCTCAGGCTGAGAATCCCAAGCAGACAGTGCAATTGTTTCTTCGGTGGTGCAGGCAAGGATGTAGATCTGATCTAATTAATTTTCTATCCTCTTGACAACCAGCTGAATTCATCTAAGGTCTTGATGAGATTATTGTGGAAAGGGTAGAGAGGGAAAAAAAAGTTAAATGTCAGCCATGCAAAAGCTATTACATCTCCCTGCCTGCCTGAATCAGTACACCAATATTGGAATTTTCTAGAGACACCAACTAAGCCCCCTTTTCCACATACCACCCATTTTTCTTCCAAAATGAAGGTCTTAAATTATGATTAGGAAAGCTTAGACTTTTACTTTTAAAGCAGCAGCTTGAACCGTGGCATATTAAAGAAAAGAAATTCGCCGTCCAGCTGTTCTTCTTGCCTTTCCTGTGTTCTCAGGCCCTATCATTCCGACATGGCACTTTACCCCCACCCTTCCCCTCACTCTCCTTTGGTTTTTTTCCACTCTCTCCCATCCTTTGTACAAAAACACACACAATGACAAAGTTTCCTGACAGCTTAATGGAACTTTCAAGGACTCCAGGGACTAGGCTAGGCATGATCTTATTAACAGAACATCTGGAGCAGTTACACACTTGCTCTTTAATTGGTTCAACTGCACTCTGTTCCCCTGGATTCTGTTGTGTCTTCATAATGAAATTGTGAAGAGTCAATTTAAGAGTTTGGGTCCCATGTAAGAATGGAAAGATAATACTAACTTTCTCTCGGAGCTTACTCAGTTTTGTGTAGTTTGTGAGTCTGAAGACTTCGGAGACAGCTTGCTTTCCAACCCTCAATGTTCTGTGGGCAGACTGGTCTACAGAGGGCCTAGGAAAATGGCTAATTTCCTAAGGATAACTTCTCTTTGCCCAACAGTACACACGAGAATGGCCTCAAACTCTAGCGGGCTTGCCCCAAACATATAACGAGCTCCACTGCCCCAGAGAGAAAGGACATGCAAAGCTTTGCCCTCTTGTTGGTACCAGGGAGATACAGACTGTCCAAAGCCGTCAGAAAAGCCCTGCCAAGAGCACAGACTGTTGGATGGACTGTCAGCAGCCCGGCGAACTTCATCAGACATCAATCTCTTTAGTACTTGAAATCTCAGCAAGGCCCTGGAGCTGAAACCTGGTTGGGTATACTCAAATATCCTGGGCACGCGTTAGATGGGATCTTCATCAGTGCCCAAAAGCCCATTCCAGACAATGTGAAGGTTTGTCATCTTCAATTAATAGTTCTTAATCTCTTCTAAGTCTGCCGCTTGGGAGCTATCTGTGTGAAGCGCTTCGTTTTTAATGGAGTCATTGGAGTTCTCCCACCCTGGTTATTTTTAAAGTTCATATTTTTACAAGGATGCATTTCTTTTCAAACGTGCATCTACCATGACTTCACTGGAGTCTGAGGCAGTGATTATGAATGGTACAGAAATAATAGGAGTTCCGTATGGACAGCCACTGACAGGGCTTTCTTCAAAGGGGAAATCGGTGTCAAGAAATTTATAGGGCTGTAAACTGTATTATGCCTAACCTTTTAGACATATTAAAGTGTGTCATTTGCAGTCCTCTATCCTCTTGTTATTCATAAATAATAGATAACGCTGGACACAATCATCTGACATTTGTTAGGGTAATAAATACACCCCAAGTGCTGATTGGCCTTGCACGCTGTGATTTAAAAGCACACAACAGAAATTTACTGTAACTTAAAATGTCATGCATTTCTATGGGTTTTCGGATTCAGTTCGCCTTTACAGACACAAAGTGCCAGGTTCCATTGAGTGCACTGCCATGCTGGGCATTTTTGGTATCATAAAGCAGGACCTTAACATTGGGGTGAAACATGAACTCAGGTTCCTCCTTACCTTCCTGGGTTCCTTTTCTTGTGTCTAGTCGTGAAGAAGTAGGGGGAAAGATTTTTTTTACATGCCCTGAGCAATTTTCAGTGGTCATGAATGGAGTTTAAGGAGCTGATTTGGGGTACTGTTAGATGGGTTTCATTAAAGGAGGTGACTTTACCCAATGCTGGGCACTCCAGGCATTCTGCCTCTCCTGCCCCTGAGATCCAGGCATACCTGGGATGATCTGATCTGGGACATAGCTGAGTTATGTAATTCCAATCAATAACCAGTAGCCCCTGTTACAGAGATGGGAACATCATGTCTTCATGTTAGGGCCACTAGAGGCCATGGGCATCTTCTCAGGAGCTGTGGAACTAACAAGTTGGGGTGGTTTTATTTGGTGTTATGAGTGTAGTGGAATATTTTAAGGCACATGTAATATTTATGTCAGTTATTTACATGTACATGCCCCCACACAGACACGTGAGTAAAAATAATAAAAGTATATCTTTAAAAAGATGAGAGTAATTTGTGCAAGGAAAAAATATGATAGATTTAGTTGTTTTCTAATAAAACAGCATCACTTTTGTATTCTTTGTCAGAACATTAGTGTTAATCAGAGTAAAGAAATCACACACACACACACACACACACACACACACACATATATATATCCTAAAGATTGGCACTTTGAACACCAAGGCACACTTGGTTCATTTACTTACGTTTTTCATAAAACGTTTTTGGAAATCTTGTTATCTAATGCCTCAGTTGTGTCTGAGATAGGGTTTCAGAGCTAAGTTGTGTAGATTTGTTTTCTCAAACATTGCTGGTGGCATTGAAGGCAGGGTTCAAAAATGTTAGTGAATTCGAGAAACACCAGTGTCAGACCCGGCTAAGATCGGATGCAGGGGAGGGTCTAGGCTGGACCTGTCGAGTTGTGTCTTTAACAAGTTCTAGGTGATGCTGATGCTGGGGGGCACTGACTTATCACACTGTTCAAGTTGCTGATGGGATATCTTTGAAGCACGTTTGCCAAGCCTTGGGGCTGTAGTTTTAAGCTTTTCTTCTCCACTCTTAACTAACACATTTTCCCAAAGTATGCTTTTACAGTCGTCTATCTTGAGACCATGTTCAAGGCAGGCAACTCACCCGAAATTCTAGAAACAGTGCTGTTGTGTTTTTCCTGAACAGGCCAACTGCTCTCCATGTGTTCATCTACTAAACCCATTTCATCCTTCTAATAACCCTCATCTTATAGCCTGTGTTGCTAGGGCTGATGGAGAGAGATGCCCACACGTCACACAGTGGGTTATTTATAGAACCAAATTTCGAATCCACGTCTTTATGACCTCAAAGTTTATATTCTTAACTACCACCTCCCAGTGTCCTCTTGGAATATTATCAAGGCAGACCTCTTCCCTCTTATTTGTTTTATCTTTGCTTTGTAGAGAAAAATCAAAGCCCCACACATAATCCAAACAAAGAACTGCCTGGATTCCCCAATTTTATAAGGAGACCCAGTTCCCCATTTCACAGTGCGATGCCTCATTTTAAGGCAAAGGAAAGAAGACAGGATGAGACTGTTGGTCTGATCTCAGGGATCACGTGGATGTTAAAGATCACAATCTTACTTAGAAAGAAAACCTTAGGGCAGGAAAATAAGCCTTGAAAATTGTGTAAATGGGGCTGAAGAGATAGATGGCTCAGCTAAGTGTTTATACAGCTCTTTAGAGGACCAGAGTTCAGTGCCCAGCACCCACATCAGGCAGCTTAAAACCACCCGTAACTCTGGCTCTAAGTGGGATACCTTTACCTTCCACTGACGCCAGGATGAATTCGAACATACGTATCCATGCACACACACACAATTAAAAATAATAAAATTAATTTTGTACAAAAACTTTTTAAATCTAACATAATCACTAAACGTATGGGGACAATAACAGTCCTAAAGCATGGGCCCACAGACCAACATTCCAAGGCACGGCTTTAAAAATTGTTCTACTGTGACTCTCAGTCCAACAGAGACACTAGGCTACTAAATGCACCATCCCACTGGCAAGGTCACCTCTAAGCCAGCAGAGCCGCAGAGGATGCGGGAGCCAAGCGCAGGGGGAAATGAAGGCAGCATTCCTAATAAAAATGAAGCTGAGCGAGTTTCACCCTCCCTCTCCTTTCTCTTCCCGTGAAGGCATCCTAACCCAAACTGTGTCCATTTCAGAGATGCTAAAACTGGCAGAGGGCTCATCTGCAGCCAACCACAGCAAGCATCATTTCAGTGTGTGAATCCTAGACTGGGGTTCCTAACTAGCCAGGGCGAGAGGCTGCCCATACTCAGCCATGGTGAGTCACCTAACTTTAGACATCTCGAAGACTAGTGACTCCTCCCAATGCCTAATCTATAGAGTGCCAGGAAGAAAAAAAATGAAATAAAAAGGAAAGTTTGAGTTACAAATTCTGAGCCCATTTCCAGAGCTGCTGGCATTTTTCAGTCTATCCCAAACCATCTGGTTAACGTTAGGCCCTAAGACAAGAAGAGCAACGTTTCCTGCCAAGATAACTACAGAAAGCTCCCATTTCATATGCCCTGTGGTCATCCCTATGGGCTGGGGTGTGGTCCCGAGGAGAGATTGTCTGAGTTGAGGCTTTCCTGCTGCTTGTTTTTTTTTTTTTTTTTTTTCTTCCCCTTCATGGGGATTACAGTGGGCTCTGTGTGGTTAGCCCTGGCGGTGCTGGCTCTCGGTTGGTCCATTCATTCGTATTGCCTTGGAAGACTCTGAGCCTGGCAGTTCGTTGCAATAAGATTTTCAAACAAGAAAAATTGGGTTGTTAGATTCTATTCACTCAAGTTGTTATGAGGATTTCAAGGAAATTGCAGGCTTGTCTTACTATAAAGCAGAATCGAGAGTCTATTTTTAGGGGATTCGACTCCGGGGCTTTTTTTGGGGGTTTGCCATCGTTCTTAGTTCTCAGACCCAACACAAACCCCCTCTGGCTCAACGATGGAGGAAATGTCTGTCCATCCTCCTTTTCGCCTTTGCATATTTCTCTAAAGGACACAGAAAAGCTTTGTTGTCTTTGTGGTCACCGGGTCCGCTCGACACAGATGCCTATTAATCACTTCACTATGGAGACAGACACATCCATCATACCACCGCAGCTCCCAAACAGGCAGCCCACTGAACCAGGGTGAGAGGCTAAAGTACGCACTTAACCATTTCGAGTTTCCCGGCCGCCTGCATCTTAGACCAGGAGAGAGGTCATTGGAGGGATCGGAGCCGGCTCAGGTTTTTAGCTTCCTAAGCAGAACTGATTTGATCTCTTTGTCTGTTTTGACAGGTCCTGTAGTATCTCCCAGGTCTCTGTGTAAGTGGCAGGTGATAGGTACACTTGAAGATTGAGCATTTTAATTTTACATAGATTGAGCATTTTAATTTTACATATAATTTTATGATAGCTGTGCTTTAGGTGCAAGGGTACTTGGCTCTGGTTTCTTCGTAAGCTAGTGGTTTTTCAGTAATGAATTCAATATAGAACAAAGCAAGCTTAGAGGCCGCTTCCCTTGACAAGAGGAAATAACTTGCCTTCTAAGACTGCCAGGTTTTCTAAGCACCTTTTTTATATTTTGGTCATTCAAGGCTGTTCTAATCCTTCTCCCAAATGCGTGTAGCTTCTAATTGTCTTAGCTCTCCTCCAGCTGTATCCATTCACCCAAGCGTTTATTTACAGTTGGTTTAACAGATAGCTGCTGGACATCATTCTCCCCGGGAGTGAGGGATGAATTCATTTCTCTTAGAGCAGCCTTGCTGAAGAAGAGGAACATAGGGTGTGCATCTCGCCAGTGAGGACTATAGCAGAGAGGAACAGAGCCGAGATGACACGGAGAAGGTAGACCTGGCCTGGTGGGGAGTCCTTCTCCATCCCAGCTGCGACTCGAGTAATAGAGCCACATATGTGAGAAGGTGGGAGATGTTCCCAGACAGAAGGGGTAAGGGTTTGTGAAACTCCAGTACCAAAGGACAGTGCAGCAGCAGGGTGGGTCACACTGACGTGTAAGGGGCCAGAAGGGCCTATCGCTGAATACAGCTGTCACCCTTCATTAGTCCCCCCCCCTCTTTTTTCTTTCTGCGTTTCTACAGCCCTACATGTCTTTAAGACTCAGCTCCGTCTCATCTCTTTGTTAAAGCTTTTGTTCAGCCTTGGAGTAGGAATACTGTGTCCTATTCTGTTTCTACACTTCGGGTGGAGTTAAGAGCAAGGTCTACCTTCTTCCTGGCTTCAGCCTCCTGGCACTGTGCTTTAGTGTGCTCAGGAAATGTCTGATGAGGGCAGCCACAAAGGTGCTAATATCAGGAGGCTGGAAAGAAAGATACCCAGAGAATCTCAGCCTAACCCAAGTCAGGAGATAGCATTGTGTCTAGAGTACATTGTCCTGGAGGCCAGAGGTGACCCCCATGTGCAGATGAGGCAGGCACAGAGGAATCATAATCAGAGCTACCTACAAGAGCCATTCTTCAAAACAGAGGATTGGAGTTCTGACATTTCAGGATTCATTTGCAAGGTCATCCTGGGAAAATTCAGAACTGTATAAGGCTCCTTTTTGTTTACAATCTATAACTGCTCTTATTTTGAATCGTGTGTGTTGCAGGGCCTGGGGGCAGTATCATTCATAATCTTTTCATTGCTTTGGCCTCTGAAGGGCTTCAGATTCCCTCACTGAGGCCTCTAGGCAACCTGAAAACTGTCACTTCAAAAAAGAAAAAATGCACAGAGACACTACCTTTCTTCCAGTTTAAGGCCCGGTTTCAAAGAACTCTGTATGCCATGTGCTCCTTGCTTCCTGCAGTGGGAAGGTGGAAATGAAGATCCATTTAGCGCCTTATGACTGGTGGGAAATAGCTGGTGGTTAATGAATCAATGCAGAGCATTTTTCAGATTCTGTTTTCATTCCTAACGCCCCATTTTCAACCAGCGAGAACAGACTTGATTGATAGAAAGCTGTCACCTGCCCAGAGTGGAGAAGCCTATTCTTTTCTCCTGCCATGTCCTATCCCCAGGTTTCCATGCAGCATCTGAAGCAGCGGGTGTCCATTGCAGCTCCAGCCTGTGCCCTTTACCCTTTGCAGGGACGCGGTTGTTTCGAATTAAGCCATCTCACTGGAGCACCAGTTATCACAAATCACCCTTTCACCCGCATAGGCTCCCTTGGAATTATCCCAGAGCCCACTTCTTTTCATTTATAAGACAGTTTCTCCTCTTATTGTTTTGAGCAAATACCTGGGTACCTTTGTGGATCTCTGTCTGATGGGTGTTACTATCAAAATGATCAAAACTGAAGACTGTTTCCTTCTGAGACTTCCAAATCAAGGTTATATAGTCAATCCAAAGATAAATCATGCGGTTTAGAAATGTATTTTAAAATGTCCCTACAATGTACTGAAAACCCATATATATGGTCAATAGTTAGTCACTTATTAAACTAAATCACTCTACGTCCTAGGGAAGGTCAGGGTGACAAGTGTGAATAGTATGGCGACTGCTTCAGGGAGCTGGAGCTGTGATTATTAGTCCCCGGTGCATCTCACTGTCCTTGCTGGATTTTGCTCAATATTCTCCAGCTTTGTTTTAATGATTTCAAAGTTGGGAACCTACGAGCTGTCCAGAAATAAAAACATTGTCTTGTGTTGCCTTGAGTCTCCTCTCCTCATCTCTTTGGCTGTCCACATTTGGACAGCATATGGAGCAGGAAGGATGTGTCTGCCCACCTCCATGGGGGGATGGATAACTAGCAGACTCAACCGGAGCTGCTGTGACTTACCGCTAATGCTGAAGCTCTCGGAGAATCACTGACCCACCACTTACCTTCTGTGGAGTCTTCTGACATTTAGTGTTGACCCCACATTGTAGATGAAAAAACTGAGGTCCAGAAGTGGTAAGCCACTCTCCAAAATGTCACCAGTCTGTAGGTGAGGACCCAAGACTTCCAGACCCTTGGAGGTCTTACGTCTTGCTGGTTGAATCAGCCCCACTGGGTTGATTGAAGTTCAAGCCTTCACCATGGCTAGATCACAAAGTTAATTTAATCATTGCCATGAATGCTCCTTTGTTGATTTTCATGATATACACAGAAATCTTTAAGTTTGGAAGGCATTTCCAAAAGTAAAATCCCCTTTCCTAGCTTCGCTTTCTATTTAATACCTGGTCTGTTTTGAACATGGAGCTTGGGGTTTCTGGATTTGTCTGAACAGATCAGTGAAAACCAAGAGATGAAGAGATACAGAAAGGTTTTCTGTTTTTGTTTTACACAGCAAAATGAGACCCAAGAGAATAGTCGCACCTCTTTCCTGAAAGGTCATACCCTTCTTGACTTGTTAACAACCAGAGACCTGAACTCACATGTCATCAGCTAAAAAAGTCTTTGCTGGTGAAAGAGTGAGTGGTTTCTATGAGTCTCAGACAACTAAAGACCTTTGGACACGAAAGAAGAATATTTAGGAGCTGAAATTATGGATAAGAAGTGATGGATAAATGTGGTAATTGGACAGAACTCCCAGTGAAGTCAATGGGTTGTTGTTCTAGCCTTATTGTACTGAAGTCATGTTCTGCTCACTGCATGGTCAGGAGGGCATGTCTACAGGCAAGGGGCTGGTAGGGGCTGAACTCAATCCCATGAGTGAACTCATTTTCAGATGAGGAACTACCCTCTGCTACAAGGGCAAGCTGCAGGGGGAGCGGCTGGCTCGGTGGTGCTTTGTGTAGGAGCTGTGATTGCAGACCTGTTGGCATTTCCTTAGAGATGGACGTATATGACCAAATGACGCACAGCTAGTTAGGATGCCCTAGTTAGAAGATGGCTTTCTGATTTGCAAGTCTTCAGAACAAAGACCATTATCTCCTGGGGACTAGCCTTCTAAGTAGTTTGTCCCCGTGCACAGTTGACATCCAACAAAGGACAGGGTGATAAGGGAGTAGCTTCCTTGCGTTCCTCTTACTCATCACCAAACTTGCTGTGATGACATTAAACGCACTGCACCTGGTTACTGTGTCATTTGGGGGAAGATGTGAAATGGGGAGTCCTTAGGATACCCGGTCTCAACACTTAGTTTTGGTTTTATCCTTCCCTGGGGCCTTCCAAACCAGTGATTCTCATCCTGTAGCTCATGACCTCTTTGAGGATCCAATGAGCCTTTCACAAGGGTCACCTAAGACCCTTCTGTATGGCAGATATTGACATTGCGATCCATAACAGTAGCAAAATTACAGTTATGAAGTAGCAATGAAAATAACTTTATGGTTGGGGGTCACCACAACTTGAGGAACTCTATTAAAGGGTCACAGCATTAGGAAGGTTGAGACTCTAAACTGAGAGCCATTTAAATTCTAGAACACCAAAGCCCATTGTAGGCAGCTTCCTCTAATAATTACACATTCCTTAGGAAGACGGTCCCCATTAAATATGAGCACCTAAAGGGACTCTGTGAAATGCCCATTGTGGTGGGAACGTCCTTCTGTGGATGGGAGTCTTGCCATGGTTAGAACCGTGGAAGTCACCAAATCAATGAGATAAAATAAAATAAAACCATTTTATTCACAGGTGTACACATTCGTTCGTGCAGTTGTGTAGGAAGTAAAGAGTGTGCGCGATAGAATTCCATACACAATCAAAACTAAGGGAAAATCAGGTGCTATTTTAACACAACAACAAGGAAATGCAAATTTTAGGAAGAAATTTTCATTAGCACATTTTCTTTCAGGCATAGATATTAAAACATATTTGAATGCAAGACACCCCGTCGTCTGGGGAGCACCACACATATAATGTGTGAGTTAGAACCACATTTCCTTGCTGTTTTCCCCCCCACTCCTTCTCTTTGGTTTTTACCCTTTAAAAAGCTCCGGAAGATTAAGTCTGGAAATATTTGAAAAATGTCACATTGGGAAATTATTCAGTGGCTTACCATCTTCCACTTGTGTTCCGTGGGGGACCTCGATCCCTCATCACCAGGGGTATTTGTTTAATCATAAAATTTTGCATCTTAAAAGGTGTTTGCTACTTCTGTTTACTCCCACTGGAAGTCAGACTCCTGTCACAGGACAGCCACCTCCCTGGCCCCCCACTCCCTCTCCACCCCCATCCGACTCCCACCCCCCACCCCGGCAGGCACAAGTGATGTCACAATTGAAGAGGATCGTTGAGAGAGAAGAGTGTGATCTTCCAGCTAGGTCCTCTGGGTTTCTAAACCATCACTTGAGTAATCAAAATATTTTAGTCAGAAAACCCCTCATGACAGAGCTGTGTTTCTTCTAGGTCTGGGCTGTGACATTTAAAATATAACAGCAACAATCACCGAAGTTTAAGGGATGAGTGGTGTGAGTTTGGGAATGGATAGAGATTTTTTATTTCATTTCATTTTAATTCAATGCCACTTACACTTGCCAGCAAAATACATTAAACATATTCCAGAAAGAGTTGATTTAGCAGGTGAAAAATGTGTCTCCAGAGACCAGACAAGGTACATTTTCTGTCTTGCCATCTTTCCATAATAGGAACAATGTTTACATTTCCTCGTGCGGTGCCTCTAATGTATTCATGTTCTTTCACTCTCCAGAGGCAGGGATGGAAGTATTTGAGATTTTATTTTTTTTAGCTACCAGCGTCAAGCACTTAGGATCTGAGGGCTGTGGTGTCTGTTCACACTTGGTATTAAAAAATAAAAGCTTCAGTGTTTGCATTTGATTAGAGCCACTCAGCTTGGTGGCTGATTAAGCAGGATAGAAAAGGCAACTTTTTTTTCCAGAAACCAAGCTTTTTGGTTAATGTAGTGGAAGATAATAGATGGGGGTAGCCACTTAATTTTTATTAAATCGAAGAGATCAGCTCTGCTGAAGAATCTCGTAGTGACAGCAAGCCCTAAGAGTAATAATGGGACCTGACACTTTACAAGACCACAACGGGCCCCTGATTTAAATATTTTTACAGTGCTGCTGCACATTTACCTGAAATCGAGTGTGGGTTTTCCTTTTTTTATGCAAAATAAATGTAAATATTGTAACCTGTGAGCTTCAGCTATTTTTCAACTGTGGTGACACAAACCCTCCATCCTCTTGTGGCTTCAAAAGCAAACATGCCTTTCTCCAGACAGAGCCCCCCTGCTGTCACAGGCAGTCCTCAGAAAAGACTGAGTGGAAAGCTTGGATTGTTAGGTGATTTGTTCATTTAACATCCATAAAATAGCCGCCGCCGCTTCCTCCAGACTCAGGATAGTGCATGTATTCTAATTCTGTAGAAGGTGGAAGAGATCAAAAGGAAAAGCCAGATAAATAAATTGTCAACCTGCCATCGTCTTTAGAAAGAAGTTGAGAAATCATGGACCAGAGAGAATGAAAGCCACAAAGAAAACAACAAATAAAATTAATGTACATACGTCCCGGGGCTGGCTGGGGTGGTATGGGGGCAGGGAGGATTAATTAGTTCATGTTTGGCAAGCTGCACCCTGAAGACAAGCTATCCAGAGGTGCTGCTGTCACTTATTCCTGTTATTAATTAACAGTGTGATTGCCAAACACCAGTAAGCCTCAGAGTATGGTTTTGTTGTTGTTGTTGTTGTTGTTTCTTAATGTCATGTGCGATGTCTATTACAGGAGTGATTCGGGAAAGTTACCTCAAAAGCAACGACCAGCTTGTTCCTGTCACCCTCTTGGCCATTGCAGTCATTCTGGCTTTTGTCATGGGGGCCGTCTTCTCGGGCATCATCGTGTATTGTGTGTGCGATCACCGGCGCAAAGACGTGGCAGTCGTGCAGCGCAAGGAGAAAGAGCTCACCCACTCGCGTCGGGGATCGATGAGCAGCGTCACCAAGCTCAGTGGCCTCTTTGGGGACACCCAGTCCAAAGACCCGAAACCGGAGGCCATCCTCACGCCACTCATGCACAACGGCAAGCTGGCCACGCCTAGCAACACGGCCAAGATGCTCATCAAGGCTGATCAGCACCACCTCGACCTCACTGCCCTGCCCACCCCGGAATCCACCCCGACGCTGCAGCAGAAGCGGAAGCCCAACCGGGGCAGCCGCGAGTGGGAGAGGAATCAGAACCTCATCAATGCCTGCACCAAGGACATGCCCCCTATGGGCTCCCCGGTGATTCCCACGGACCTGCCCCTTCGGGCTTCCCCAAGCCACATCCCCAGCGTGGTGGTGCTGCCCATCACACAGCAGGGCTACCAGCATGAGTACGTGGATCAGCCCAAAATGAGCGAGGTGGTGGCTCAGATGGCCCTGGAGGACCAGGCTGCCACCCTGGAGTATAAGACCATCAAAGAGCATCTGAGCAGCAAGAGTCCCAACCACGGGGTGAACCTTGTGGAGAACCTGGACAGCCTGCCCCCCAAAGTTCCACAGCGCGAGGCCTCCTTGGGCCCCCCGGGAGCCTCGCTGTCCCAGACCGGCCTAAGCAAGCGGCTGGAAATGCACCACTCCTCCTCCTACGGGCTTGAGTATAAGAGGAGCTACCCCACGAACTCGCTCACGAGAAGCCACCAGGCCACCACTCTCAAAAGAAACAATACTAACTCCTCCAATTCCTCCCACCTCTCCAGGAACCAGAGCTTTGGCCGGGGAGACAACCCGCCTCCCGCCCCGCAGCGGGTGGACTCTATCCAGGTGCACAGCTCCCAGCCCCCTGGCCAGGCTGTGACTGTTTCGAGGCAGCCCAGCCTCAATGCCTACAACTCACTGACGAGGTCGGGGCTGAAGCGCACCCCCTCGCTAAAGCCAGATGTACCCCCCAAACCCTCCTTTGCTCCCCTTTCCACATCCATGAAGCCCAATGATGCGTGTACATAATCCCTGGGGTTGGGGCCAGGAGTCGAAGCATCAGACGAGGCGAGGCACTCACCCAGCTCAGCAAGGTCTCCACTGCCTCGAGTATCCACCCGACCAAGATGGCCCTGGAGGAGTTGAGGACGCTGGGTCCTCCTCCCTGGGACACAGGGACACTCTTGAAAAGCAGGCCATGTGGTTTGGTGAAGGTTAGCAACAGTCACGTCCATTCTCTTCCTTCACACTCCTCCCCCACATCGTACAGCAGGTCGGACTCACAAAAGACTTCAGTATCATCACAAACATGAGCCAAAAGCACATCCGCACCCCGTCCCCACATGAACACACATGCACACCCCACACTCCCATGCGCGCACTACACACACACACACACACACACACACACACACACACACACACGAACAACCACCATAACATTTTGTCCCTGGCTGCATGGGACGTTACCAAACTGGGCTAAGCGTTCAAAACTTTAAAACACAAATACATTTTTCAAAAAAAAAAAAAACAAGAAAAATAAAAAAAAAAAAAAAAAATAAAGAATTCATTGATAATTCTAACTCAGACTTTAATAACGGCAGAAGTTTACTATGCGCAGATACTGTGAAATGCCCGCCAGTGTTACGGCTTTGTTAAAGCAGGTAAATGCCATGTTGGGCAACGATGTCATAGATTTCTGCTCCTCTTCGCTTTTAATGAATAACGTGACCGTTAACGCAAGTAACTCTTATTTATTGTTCACCCTTTTCTTTTTCCTTAAGGAAAAGACTCTTCCAAATGCCACCGTATGAACAGCTCTGCAGAAAGCCCGTGGGAAAGTTAAACTATTTAACGTGAAATCCATTAACTGGAATAATTGAGTTTCTTTATTTTTACAATAAATTCACTGAGTAAATAAGTTGGAGCTGGAATTCTGAGCTTTGTGTTTGGACTATCGGGTCTGTAGCGAAAGGATAGTGCTTAGAGGGAATGTTGATTTCAATCTCTCAGTTACATTGTCAGTTCAGTCTCTGGCCAAGAAAAAAAAAAAAGTTTAAAAATCCTTCCAGGTCCTAAATTCCAACCAGAACAGAAATGTTCAGAACGGCACCTATGCCCCCTTGCCGGAAACATGGCTTTGTCTGAGATCCCCACTGTCACGAAGGCACCAGCTTGTGAAGCCCCCCTCCCATCTCATGTCACCTTGCATGTGAGACAGCAAACGAAAATCCACAAACTGTGTGAACTAATTAATACGCTGGCTGCTACCTTGCATACACTAGTGGTTTGATCACACGGGTGTTTCGTGGGGTTACATCTGTGAATAGCCTGTTTTCCACATGTAAATTTGTGCCTTACACCCTGAGTTGTATACACTTGTAAACTGTCGTTATGATCAACTTTTTCTTTTTTTTTTTCCTACTTGAAATAAATGCAGATATTTATTTAAACCCCACCCTCCACTCCGCCCTCTGGAAGACTGAAGTCAAGCAGATGGAAAAAGAATGCAGTAGCGATGATTGTAACGCCGAAGGCTGGGTGATACTCTTTAGTTCACGATGCCTTCCGTTGTGCCAACTCCATCCATCCTTGGCTGTGCTAACAAGCATGGACCCTCCCCCTGGCCACGAGTGTTGTGGGTGGCAAACCCCCTTTCCCAGAGCTCTCTGCTCCCCTTCTATTCCCAGATCATTTCAATATGGTGACATCCTCCTGAGCCAGCAGAGAAGGGACTGAAGTCCCAGCCCTCATCTCCGCTGCATCCACTGAAGACTTGCTGTGGTGGTTGGGGAGGCAGATGGGTGGAGTCTCCAAGCTGTGCCTTCAGCACACCCATGCAATGCACAGAGAAAACAAGGAAGTAGACTGGGCAGGCTGGTCCCTGCTGTGATTGATGGGTACCCTAAAAATACAAGGCAAACCACAATGGATGCTGCAAAATCCATTTTTCTGGGGCAAAGGTTCTTTTGTTTTATTTTCAATTCCTTTATCTGTTTGTTGTTTGTAGAGGGTCGAGAGGGGGTAGTGTGTGTGTGTGTGGTTTTGTTTTGTTTTGTTTTTCTCCCCTTATTTTTCGTTTGCTAAAGCACACAGAAGGAACCTTTGTTTACTCCCTCATAAACAAAGAATTGTCTGCACACTGTAACTATTGGCATTGTTTTTCATATAAACAGTTTATTCGGTGGCCTCTTTGTCTCTTTCTTTTTCCAGTTGGGTCTGGATTTAGTGTTGTCTTAAAAATAAAATCATTAAAAAAAACTTTCAGGAAAAAAAAAAAAGATTGATAAGGACAAATTTGGGTTGGTTAGTTACTGTGTTGCATCTGCAATCAGAGCAGTCACCAGCCGAGGACAGGTGCACAGCCCTTTGTCCCAAGAGTCCCTTTGCAGATCAGTGAGGCTGTTCTTTGGGCTTTATTTTGCCGGTAACCACGGTGCCCTGACACCACAAAGAATTTCTAGAAACATACTGTTTTTCCCCTGGCCTTTCCTTTGCAAATACAAGAATTGTGACCTTCTCACCAGTGTTTGAGTCCCAAGAGTATTGCCCCAGCCTGGTACCCATGTTCATGGCTACCATTGCCTCAGCTGTGTTACGGGGACCTGCGTCAAAACCCACATCCCTGCATCCCACAGCCCATTCCTTGTAGTGTTAACCCTGCAGGACCGTGTGTCTTGAGCTGGCCTTCAGCATTTCCGCGTCCCTCTCCCTCTCTGCCCTCGCCTTGTGTTGGGGGGATCATCCATAAATCTGAGCGTGCCTTTACCTTCCACCCTGGCTAGACGCTGTAGATGCCACAGACTTGGACTTACATTGGTTGTAAAGTTGTAAAAATATTGTCATGTCACCAATTTTTCCTTCCGTCTCCACACACCCTAACATCCGATTCACAGTTTAATGTATGTTGTGGGGTGGGGGGAAGAAGAAGAAAAAAATGAAAAAGGAGAGGGGGAAGAAAGAAAAATCTAGGAAAGGGCTCTTTATTACTTACGAGTAATAAAACCGGACTGTTCTACGTTATCTTTTGTGTCCTGAATGCTTTTGTTTATGTCTTCAATTTCCATTTTTTCAGCCACCCCCCTGCCCTCTCTTAGGATACATTCTCTCTCTTCCACCTCTATCTGGTTTCGACAGTATAAATAACCACATAGTTAGACATATTCGTTTGCTGTATCCTCAGCCTGCTCCCTCCACCCAACTTCCTGATGTGTTTTCTCTGCCTGCCCCCAGCCTGGAACAGGAGTTTAGCAGAAGCCTCTGTAATTAAAAGGCAGAACACGCGCCGACTCCCTCTATTCATTTCGTGCGCTTTCTTTTTACAGGCTTGTTCCTCATCAAACATTTACGGTGGACTTGATAGTTAGAGATCAAGGCTAGGTAGGGTTTTAGTGTGGAGGGTCCACTAAAAACAGATCCTTGCACAGATGTGACTTCAGCCTTCTTACATATGGATAAGGTGGAGGGCGCTGGATTTTACTCCCTGTTAGCATTTCTTTCTTGTAACTGGGAAGATGGCTGGCGTCACATTGGGATGAAGAGCTTGACACCCCACCCCCAGGATGCTGTTATGAGATGCCTATGTCAGGTTTTCCCCTCTGGAGGCATTTTAAAAACGATTATTTAGACAAGTCTTTGGCTATGATGTTTTACTTGTGACCTTTAGTAGTAGTAAAAACATGTTTTAAGCCAGTTTGAGTGTGAGAAGCTGCAGGCGCAGGGTGGGTCTCAGTTCACATCTAGAGTGATGTCTTGGTCTGGCCCAGTCATCTTCTCATAAATCACTTCTAGTTGTGTTCTTTTTTTAATGCACATTTGTATTGGTATATAGTCATTGTATCTAGTGATATATAGTCATTATATCTAGTGAATGAGCATCATAATGGCATTTTCTTATAAGCATGTCACATAATTGGCCATATCCACTAGCACTGTTTCTTGAAGTACATCCATAGTGCCAACACATTGGGCACAGAGTTGACTGTTTTTGTCTCCTCGTCTGCACAGAGAGATTAGCATAGCTCCTTTAATCACTATTCAAAGGTAAGGACCAAGTACTGAGCAGGTTCCCTAGAACCTAGGTCGCATGGCCACCTTTGAGCTGGTCCTTAAAGGAAGCATTCTCTGGCCATCCAGCCCAGAAAGGAGCTAGCTTGTGCAAAAGCAGCTTGTGTTGTATTTGGGAAAGGAAAAGCTCAGACTGCCTGGAGCGGGGGCCTGTGAGAACCTGTAAGGGCAAGGGTGAGGATGGACTGGAAGAATTATGTGCTAGGATTTGAACTACTGAGCACCAGGGCCCTCCCCTGCTTGCAGAATGAGTGACACATGTATCCATGCCCTTGAAAAGCCACCTGGCAGCAATGTGGAAAATAGCTGGTCCCAGGGCATAGGTGCAAGTGGTTGGAAGCGTGCCAAGTGATATGCCCCATTGATAGGGGCAACTTAAGGGGAAAGCCCTCATCCAGCTCCATGTCTAGAAAACAGAAAGCCACTCCGACATTGTCCTTCCAAGGCTAGACAAAAACTTCTCTTCTTACATGATTGGCAAGTTTGTCCCGCCAAGTTGTCCCCAAGTGTCCTCTCAGAACTGGAAGGATGGCCCACAGCTGCTCCATTTAAAAAAAAATAATAATAATGGGGGAAGATATGGGATTGAGGGGAGGAGCTTATGATCCCAAAGCTGATAGAGAACAGCTGAGCTGAACACCCGTCCATCGTCCCTTACCCCCATTCACTCAGATCCTCAGAGCAGCATTTGATACAAAGACCTGATGCCCTCCCTCTGTGACATCTCAACCTCAGTCCTCCTTCACAGGCCCCACACTTCCCCAGCTAGCTCAGCACCCTGGAAACCTTTGTCTCTGCCAAGGCAAGGGGTGGGCAGGAGCCCTAGGCGTGAGGTAGGCTAATCCTTCCAGGGCAACCTTATATTTACCTGGTGCCGTCTACCGCAGTCAGCTTGCGCTGGTCTGGCAAGGAGGCAACAGAGGCTGAACAGGTGTAGCAAGTATTTTAACTGGAGCCCCAGGGATGCCCCCACTTAGATGGGAAAAGAACATCTCAGACAACCCAGATTTTTAATTGCCGTGTTTGCTTGCTTGGGTGCTTGTTAACGAGACCGGAGGTTTCTGTGGGGTGTCTTTAAACTGTTGTGCCTGAGGAGTGACTGGCCTCATACAGATGCCAGGCTAGGTGTTTCATGGGTCCAGAGTGGACATCTTGGACCTTACTTGTTTTCTTAAGTTCTGTGTCAGGTAGATTCAGCCTTGCAATTTGGCAGAAGCCAACCATGATGCTCCAGAACCTCCATGCCTGGGTTTTGCTGTCTGAACAAAGGCTCTTACAGAACAAAGTCATTCAGCAAGTGAAAGTGTCAGAATGATAGTTCTGAGTTCAGACACTGGTCCATTTGGCTGGAGAGAAAGAGACAGGAGGAATTTAAAAGAAACCCTTAGAAATGAAGTAATGTGATGAAGAACATAAGCCTTTCCCTGGCCCAGCCCTGTGACAGCTGGCTGTTTGGACCAGTAACCCTGAGAAACCCCATCTCACGCTTGTCTTGAAACCAGGTGGTGACGTGTCTCTCCTACAGAAGCGGGATGGAAAGGCTCACATTTATTGATTGGGACTACCAGACAGATGGGGATCTTCAATATTCCATTTAGAGTATTGTTTATCCCCTGAGATGGGGGAGGTTGACCTCGATGGAGGGTTAGGGCAGAATGGATGTGCATTAAATGTGGCTGGGCAGAAAAACGTGCAGATGTCCTGGTAGTAATGGAAATGAAATTTGAGCAAATCAAGGGAAGCAGCTGATTTGCACAGGGTTTCCTAACCCCCTCAGAAAACACACATGCTCATGTACACACACACACACACACACACACACACACACACACGCACACGCACACGCACGCACGCACGTTCTATGCTGTGGCTTTTTTCTTGAACCAAAACTATCACAGAGGTCATAATTGCAGAACTGGTGTCTTCTGAAAGTAGTCCTTCCGGAAGCACTGTCTGTCGCCTCTTTTCTTGATAAACCTGGGTTCAACCTAAGCACTTCTTGGGGGGAGTCACGATGAACGATGAATTCAGAAATGTGAACCGAGGAGGTTTCCGGGAGCTTTATGCAGCTCCCTTACAGCCAGTGACAATGGCTGAGGTGGCTAACAGCTTCTTCATTCTTCCTAATGACATTCAGAAGGAGGGCTCTCCAGAGATTCATTACTACCGTCCCCAAGGCAAGTCCTCCATCCTGCTAGCCCCGCCCACTGTAATAATGGTTCAAATCCGGGAAGATAATGAAAGGGGAAAGTGGGGAACCATGAAATCAGAAGCAGCTTTCATTGGTTTCCAGCAACAACAATAAAAACAGATGAAGGTGACCTTGAGCACACCACCAGATACCAAGAAACCAACGACAAAAGACACTCCGGGCCAGGGCTCCTAGGTTCCTCCTGATAAGGACAATGAGGGACAACGCAGCCAGGAGCAGATCACTTCTTGGGTGTCGTGACATCTTCCTGAGCATGTGTAGGGGAGGCGGGAGAGTGGGCTGCTCTCAACAAAATGTTGTGCCCACCCTCTGATGAGGACGCTGAATGTTTTGCATAGCTAGTGTCCTGTCAGTGAAAAAGTATGAATTTTAATAGTAGGACTATCTTTTAAAAAAAAAAATAAAAATAAAAGTGGAATGGTCCCATCACCTAGAGAAAGTCTTGGTTTCCAATTACCAAAAAACATAGTATTATGCATTTTTTGAATGTTGTAA
>CABHPH010163160.1:0-23656 GCA_902168325.1 Peromyscus nudipes
AGCTCCACACACCTGTAACCTCCTGTTGTAGAGGCCCACTCCAGCTCTACACACCTGTAACCTCCTGTAGAGACCCACTCCAGCTCTACATACCTGTAACCTCCTATTGTAGAGGCCCACTCCAGCTCTACACACCTGTAACCTCCTGTAGAGACCCACTCCAGCTCCACACACCTGTAACCTCCTGTTGTAGAGGCCCACTCCAGCTCCATACACCTGTAACCTCCTGTAGAGACCCACTCCAGCCCCACACACCTGTAACCTCCTGTTGTAGAGACCCACTCCAGCTCCACACACCTGTAACCTCCTATAGGAACCCAGTCCAGCTCCATTTTCTCCAGGAACCAATCTGAGACACAAACTGAAGTGGAGGCCATGGAGTACTTACTGCTTACTGGTGATACTTTCAAACATTTCTATGCTTTTAAGGATCATAAAATATATTCTAGTAGCAATCCACCTGTCTTTTCCCTTATTATTACTATCATTGGACATAAGAACACTTTAGATGTCCTAGCTTTCAGGCTATGTAACATCCACAGGCCCCAAGCAGTTAGAAACATGTAGAAAGTACCACTCAGAGACATTCCCCTTCACCTGATGTGAACACTGGTTAGTGACTGATGTGGAAGAGCCCAGCCCACTATGAAGAGCAAGCCAGTGTACAGCACTCCTCCAGGGCCTCTGCTTCAGTTCCTGTCTGGTGTTCCTGCCTTAGCTTCCCTCAATAATGAACTGTGATTGAGATGTGTAAGCCAAATGAACCCTTTACTTCTGAAGCCACTTTTGGTTAAGCAAATGAACACACTAGGTTTTTCCAGTCCACTGTTTTACAGTCCCTGAGGACTGAACTGGGAACCCACTTGAGTGCAAAGCACAGTCTAGGCAAGTTAGCAAGCATGTCATACTTATACAGTGCCAAACTCCAGAGGTCGAGGAGAACCAGCCGATTCTGAGTCACAAACACAAATTAAATTCAATCCCTAAGTCTTGAAGTTTCTCACTGTGTATCAATTGCCACTTGCTTGTCTCTAAGGATGGTTTTAATGGAGGCAGGACAGCTGGCATTATAGGGTGACATCATAGACTTTCAATTTGTATTCAGGCCAAATATCACCAGCTTTCTAAAAAGAAATCAAGTACATAAGTAGATAAAGTAATTATGGTGATTTTGTAAAGGAAAATGCAGTCTCTCAATTACAATATGATTATACAAAGGCCTTTCTGAATATAAAATGTGTGTTATTGATCCTTAGCAAAAATGATAAAAGCAGTTGAGAGGAGTAGAGCTCTTCATAGAGGGACATCTCACCTCCTACAGATTGCTCAGTGTCACCATAGCCACTTGTAAATGGCCTGGAACGACCTCTAGACCAGTGAAATCAGCACTGGGGTTGGGGACAACCCTACAAGTGTAACTTGGAGTAACACTGGGGTAACTTCACTCTTTAACTATGTGGGTCTTCCTTGGTGAATTTGCCTATCAATACAGATGACTATGTCTGCAAAATCAGAGGAAAGCTAATTGCTGTTGGCTCTTACATCATTGATACAATAACTAAATGATAATTCCCATCTGGGTACCATTAAGCTGACGGTTATTAGATCCAAATGTAAACTAGTACCAGTCATAGAGTCAAGGATTTGACCAAAGATACAACTTCAGGGGAATGTTAGACCCAAAGTTAACATGTAAGCCCCACATTCCCAAGTACCAGGTAACTTCCTGAGATTCTGGGAGGTGTAGTTCTTGAAAATAACAACAAAGCTTCATGGGAAAGTATAGTGGCCTATGGGTTTTGTCCATATAAGCCCAGATAACACATGCCTTGAGGCTACTTACCTGGAAAGTTTCCAGGTGATGGTCCTGACCAAATTCCATCTTGGTCAGTGTTTAACATTTTAATAAAAGCTTGCTTTAATTTGGCCAAAATGGTGGAACTGGTTTTTCTGGCAAATTTCAGGATTAATGAAGGTCACCTGGGAACACCACACTCAGTCACCCAACCCCTAGGCCCTACACTGCCCCCACCCCACCCTACCCTCATGCCCACCTCCCCAGGCCCATCACTAAAGGGAGACCAACCAAGTTCACAATTTAACTCCCTAAAGTGTGGATGTTAGAGAAGTGCCCTTAGGTAAAATGTTAGGTTTTCTGTTTTAGGTACCATGATATTGTTTCCCAGGTGTCTTAGTTAGGGTTTAATAATGCTGTGAGGAGACACCATGATCATGGCAACTCTTATAAAAGAAACATTTCATTGTGGTGGTTTGCTTATAATTCAGAGGTTCTGTCCATCATGGCAGGTAGCACAGGAGCATGCAGGCAGGCATGGTGCTTGAGAAATTGTCAAGTGTCCTATATCCGTAGGCAACAGGAAGTTGACTGACTGTCACACTGGATGAAGCTTGAGAAAAAGACCTCAAAGCCCGCCCCCTCAGTGACACACTTCCAACAGAAGGTGTGGCCTAGATTAAAGGCGTGCCCTCCAGGCTCAAGGTCTGGATTAAAGGCATGTGTCATGCAGCCTCCTCCAACAAGACCACACCTCCTCCACCTCCTAAAATGCTACTCCCTATGAGTTTATGGAGGCCAAATACATTCAAACTACCACACCAGGGTATAATGCACAGCCTGAAATGCCAAGATTAAGACTTATTAGTTTGGGAGCCAGGTGGTGGTGGCACACACCTTTAATCCCAGCACTCGGGAGGCAGAGCCAGACAGATCTTTGTGAGTTCCAGGCCAGCCTGGTCTACAGAGCAAGATCCAGGATAGGCGCAAAGCTAAACAAAGAAACCCTGTCTCGAAAAAACCAAAAAAAAAAAAGAAAAAGAAAAAGAAAAAAAAAGAAAAAAGAAAAGACTTATTAGTTTGGAAAATTAATTAGATTTATAATTATTAGTGTAGAATACTAACATTAACTATGTAGGCTACTAAATACATTGGCATAAAGAGATCTACCATTGAGTAGGTCATTTCCTGTAGTTCATCCTTTCAAGACAAGGTGAAAAGTTCCCAGCGTTCTGGAGGCAGAGGCATAAAACTGCCAAAAGTTCTTTTAGTGTGCATAAGAAGTTCCTGACTGCAGGGCTACATAGTAAGATCCTGTCTCAAGTAACCAAAATTAGGGGATGGAAAGATGGCTCCACAGTTAAGAGCACTGGCTGCTCTTCTAAAAGACCTGGGTTCAATGCCCAGCACCCACATTATGGCTCACAGTGATCTGTAATTCCAGTTCCTGGATACCAATGCCCACTTCTGGCTACTGTGTGCACATGGTACACAGACATACATGCAGACAACTACACACACACACACACACACACACACACACACACACACACACACTAAAAATAAAATTTTAAAATTTAAAATCATGAAATATGATGCTTTTAAAAGAAAACAAAGTAAAAGAATCAATATCTAAAAACTAGACCGGCTGAACATAGCTACGCAAGGTGACTCTGAGTGGCAGTTTTGCTCACGGCTGCCCCACTCTCTTTTTAACCCTTTCTTTTCTTCTCTGATCTCCTGTTGCCATTTTCCTCAGGACACTCAGATTGAAGTGCATACATCCTAGTCTCAATCTGAAGAAAAGATACCACTTTGTAGAATCCTTCTTAGGGCATTGGAAAGCACCCCACCCCTCCTCGGCCACCTTTCTGAGTTTCAGCATGAGCAGGTATTAGGTCTAGCCATGGCTTGCTGCACTGCCTGGGGCTTTCTCCTTGAGCTTGACCGGGGTTCCTTACAAATCTCATAGGACTCTCTAACTGTGGATCCTGCCACACTCAATTGGCATGCAGCTCTGCAGGTCCGTGTTGGGTGATAACAAGTTAAACTGAGTCTCATTGCAGGGAAAGACTGTGCCACCTGCTCCTGACAAGTCGGTCCTGCAGTGGCAGGGACGTGAGGCATGCATGTGCCTTTTCTGTTCTACCTCCAGCTTCATCTTTAGACCTTCTGAAAAACAGCAGTTCCATCAAGTGACCACCCAGAGGAAAGGTGCAAGTTCTCCACATCCCAACATAAATCTCAACCTAGCCAGGTCAAGCCCTTTCGTCCCTAACTATTCTTTCCATACTCAGAAGTGAACAAGAAAAGGACTTAATTTCTGTAATTCAAGGGTTATTCCCTATAGGAACCATTGTTGGAGGCACAAAAAAATAAAACTCCCAATGTTCAAAGGGAATAAAGGCATGAGACATTCTACACCCTGGTTCCACCAGCTGCCCAGTCCACCAGTATGCCAGGCTGTACCCTAAAGTTTCTCATCGTGTCTCCCTTCCACAAACAATGAAGTCCTGCTAAGTGTTTCTTATTTAACAGGAGAGCAATGTGAAGTAATACATCCTGTGTGTAGAGGGGTTTTCTGAAATGTCCAGTGTGGACTAAGTGGGCAGACAGCATGGGTGTGGGACTGGCCCAGAGCATGCTGTCCTGATACCCTGAGGCCACAGCCTTCTCAACATCTAATCCAACCTTCTGTACATCCATGACCTATTCCCTCCACCTGGAATGCCACAGTGTTGTGTAGTAATTTCCTCCAAATTCAAACATTTCTTCTTGGTAGACAGAGGGAAGTAACAAACGTGAGTGGGCAGGGATGAACTGTGTAAGCTCCTCAGTCCTGTAGTATGACACCTCCCCGTCCCCATCCCCACACCCCCTCCCACCTGCCCAATACAGTTATAGAAGCTAGGAAGAGAGACCTTGACCAGTGTGGGGTGTCTTTCTAAATATAAGAATGCCCTGGAAGAGCCTCTAACTGGCTAGCTGAGTTGTCTCTAGCTGAGTCTGGACCGAACTCCTGGAATCCGGCAAGTCCTGCAGGGATCTCCAGAGCTCAGCTCCTGTGAGTGCTGGAGTGGGATTTTCAATGATGCAGCTGCCTTTGAGTAATCCCCACTACTGGAATTACACACACACACACACACACACACACACACTTGCGAGAATTTCCTTCTGTCTTCTTTTGCTCCCGTATAAGTTAGCTATTCCCTATATCATAATTTCTCCATGTAACCAGTGTCACTGCTCCCTCCTTACTGGATCCCCTCCAGAACCGGGCTGGCTTGCATTGCTGTGGCAGGAAGGATATCCAGTGCTATTCCAGGGCAACTCTGAAGGGGTCTTGTATTTCCACTTGGCCCTCCTGGAGTTCTGTCATACACTACCATATAACATAAACAGTGGCCACTTAGAAGAGATGCCCCAGGCCAAGTTTTCACACCAGCTGCCAGGGACCTGCAGAACTGCCTAGCAAGTCACACCAATTTGTTATCTAAAGCAAATAAATGTTGGGCAGGGATACTATTTAGCAACCGATAACTAAAGTCTGTATCTCCCACAATCAAATAAATTCTACTAACTTCTAAATTGTTCATTAAATTAACCTGAGACAATTCATGGAAGTACTTCTTTGTCTCCCACCCTCAGAAAAGCAAGTAAAGCAGCACTTTCCAAATTTCGTATTGCACATGATGACTGGGTGTGGCTCCTCACGGGGCAGACTCACTACATAAAGGCCAGGAAACCAAAACTTAAAACAAGAAACTTCACATCACTAGTAACGACAAAGCCAGGGCCTCCCCTAGCAGGATTGGCTGCAATTGGAGGATAGCTCCTCATTGCTCTCCTCCCTTGCCTGAAGCATATCACAACACAGACCAGACTCCCAGCACCACTAATGTGCTTGGCATGTTGCATCGGCATGCAGACTTGTGACCTTGGCTAAAGCCAGTGTTCAGCATTTCCAGGGAGACACAAAATGAAAGCAGGTACATCTTCCTGGATACTACAAGGTTATTTTTCTCTCATGTGCACACTTCCTTCTGTGTCAGTGGGTTCAGAGATATTAGTGTCCACACAAATGTTATAAGGTGATGTTGTGTTGTTCTTTTCCTTTTCTATAAATGCCAAACCTTACATTTTGAAATCAGAAAGTGTCATTGAACACTATCATGACTGCTGTCTGTGTTTAAAACCTACCCCAAACTTTACAAAGTGCCAAAAGTTGAGGAATTCATGAAAATTAGAAAAAAACTTAAAACAAAAAGTTTTAGTTGAGTATATGCAAAACTTAAAGCTAATAAAAGCATTTATGAAGGCCACCTGGAATGGCTATATCCCAAGAAACAAACCAAAATTGTCCTTGCAAAGCATCAGTTGTGTTATCCAACTTTGATTCCTGACACACTCCCCTTCCTGGAGGCTCAGGCAGCAGGCAGGTGCTGAAGTACAAGGGGTGGAGTCACAGCTGTCTGCATTAGATTCAGGCTCCTTCACTTACAAGATGGGTGAGTTAAAGAATGCATGGCCTCCCTAAGGTTACCGGGGAGTGTCATCCTGTTCTTATCAGAGGCCTGAGGATTAAAAGGCTGCACATGACTGTTGCTGAAGCTCCAGCAACACATGACAGTGCCTGCCACTTAGCAAGCTCTGCATAGGTGTGTGCTCAGTATTGGCAAGCAAAGCTATGTGGTGAGCAGTAGATGGCCAGACACAGTGCAGGGATACTTCTAACCCCTGCTCTCCGGCAGTTTCTATTTAGCAGCTTCTATTTGAATTCAGGGGACCACGTAACCTATTCCACTGAGTCTTTAAGATGTACTTAGAATTTAATTTGTGCAATTAAATTCTGAGTTGCCTCAAAATCCTCTGCTATCTAACCTAAGCAGATAATAAAGCCTCTCTCTCTCTCTCTCTCTCTCTCTCTCTCTCTCTCTCTCTCTGTCTGTCTTTTCCCCCAACCCCTGTGTGTGTGTGTGTGTGTGTGTGTGTGTGTGTGTGTGTGTATGAATGCTTATCGATTTTCAAGAGATAGGGAGAGGTCAAGGGCCAGAGAGAGGTGACATTATTCAGGTAATTTTATCCGGCCATACACAAAAAAGCTATAACAGAGACAGTTGTTGACAAACCCTCCCTGCCCACCAGCTCAGAGCACCACTGGAGAAAGTTCTACTCTGCAGACAGTCTTACTCTGCAGGTTTCTGTCTTTTCACACTGAGAACAGCTTCCCTTCATCTTGAAATTCTCTGCTTCTTGGTCTGGTTGTCATAAAAACCCCAAAGCAGCCACAAAGGGACCAAAACATATTTGGGGGAGGGGGAGGAAGAAAGGAGTCAAAAACAAACACAGACTAGAGAGGGCCCACCGTAACCACCAGGAAGCAAATGGGACCCTCAGGCCAGCTCTTCTATTTGTTCTCGTAAGTACCAACCACCCTTCCAAGGTGCGGGCTGAGACAAGTCATAACAATAATTCAGCTTCAGCAAGCTCTTAGAGGATGGCTGCCAGGCACCAGACATGAACGTCACATTGGACTTTGCAACAGTCCCAAGAGACAGGCAGTACTGTTTTTATGCCCATACTGTAGACAAGGAAACTGAGGCCAGCATTCTACAGTCCAATTTAAAGCCAGGCATTCTAATTCCAGTCTGCCTGTCCTAGGGTCAGCCGCCAGCCTACATCAGTACTCTAACTTTATTTTGCAGGTACCTTCTTGTAATTTTCCTTGGAACTATGTGTCAACTATATAAGAATATTGGTCTCATTTAATTCCAAATCCTTCCACGTTTTTTTAGTCTACTCAACCCAATTATTTTGCTGTCCCTGTAACTGTGGAAACTATAAAAATAGGATAAATAGAAAAATAAACTAACACAGACCTTGCCATCAGGGTGCCAACAGTCTCAGACTATGACAGCTTCAGACTAACAATGCTCACTTCAGGCTTCGTGGGGCCCAAGCGAGGGAAGTCCCATGAAGCCACTTAATAAGCACACGAACCTTTCACCCACTGCCACATGGAATGGCTTGATCTAACTTCAGTAGTTCACTTCACTTCAAAATATTTACAAAGATTCTGCCAGTCCCACAGTAGGTAGGTAGCAGTGTGCAACAGTTCATGACCATGCAGCTAAAATGGGGCTGCTTCTCATCTAAGGTAAGGTCACACCCCATAGGCCCTTGTAAGTTGAAAAGGTTTGAGCCAAAAATGTTATCACACCTCACTTATGCACATCAAAGCTTATACCAGTGGTTCTCAACCTGTGAGTTGTGACCCCTTTGGTAACCCCCTATCTCCAAAGAAATACTTACATTATGGTTCATAACAGTAGCAAAATTACAGTTATGAAGTAGTAACAAAAATAAATTTATGATTGGGAGTCACTACAACATAAGGAACTGTATTAAAGGGTCATAGCATTAAGAAGGTTGCAAACCACAGACTTAGACACATGGTACTATGCAAAGAACTGGCCTCAACTATGTGGCTCCCTGAAAGTTGGGGGCCAGCCTTAAGACCCGACCCAGTACCTCCGAGGGGTCTTAGAGCACATCACTAGTCCAGGAAAGGGAAAGTTCAAATGCAGTTCCCACCAGATGTTGCCACTTTTGTCTTGTAGCCAAGTTAGAAGACCTTACACTGAGGCCCCCCTGTATAACATAATGTCAGAGAGAGGTAAGCTGCAGGGGCTACAGGAACACAGATGATCAGGGAAAACCTGTGCGCTGAAGTGGCATTGAGCAGAGACCAGAACGAGGAGAGGAAGCCAGCCCCAAAGGACACTCACTTTGCAGATCTGAAGACTCAGAGTGGGGAGGAGAAGGTCTTACAGTAAAAAAAAAAAAAAAAAAAAAAAATTCAAAGCACATGACTCTAGGCATCAATCATAATTAGGAGGCCCACCTCTCCTGAGGATTTACAGTCAGGCACTGTTTGTGAGGAGAGAGGGGCTCATGAAGCCTCCCCTCTCCCCGAGGACTGACAGGTAGTTCTCAGTTGCTGTGGGAGGGGCAGCCATTATGGCCACTGGTAGGTTGTCCGTGCTCCTGGAAGTAACTCTCAATTCATGAGATCACGAAACCAGGACATGGAAGCAGAAAAAAGATGAACTGGGAAGAAAAAGAGGGTCCACAGATAGGAGGAGGAAAAGAGAGGGCATGAAAGGAGAATATGATAAAAATACATTATAAAAAATAATATGTCAGAATGAAATCCATTATTATGTATAATTAATATATGCCAATAAAAACGCATGAAAGATTCCCCAAGAAAACTGTGAAGTGATAAACACTTTCAGCAAATACCAGGACACAAAACGAACATGCAAAAATCAGTACCTTTTCTATTTACCAATAATGAACTTGCCAAGAAGCAAATGGCGACCCATTCACAATAACTCCAGAATAATAATAAAATATATAGGAACAAACCTGACCATGGAGGTGAAAGACCTGTACAGCGAGCGCTGTAAAACACTGTGGCGGGGTGGAGGGGTGACTCTGCAGAAAGCACATGGTTGCTCTTGCAGAGGACCTGGGTTTGGTTCCCAGCACCCTCAGCGTGGAGCACAACCCTCTGTAACTGCAGTTCTGGAAGGATCTGGTGCCCTCTTCTGGTCTCTGCAGGCACCAGGCACACAAAGTGCACGTACAGACTTGCAGGTAGACAGTTATACACATAAAAAAACAAAACACTGTGGAAAGAATAATGCTATATATGACTGAGATGCTTGCAAGTCCATCTTTATGGCTGTAGTACTCACAATAGCCAGGATAGGGGATAAGTCTAAATATCTATCAACAGATAAATTGATGGGAAAACATACAGTACATGTGTCTGTGTCTCTGTGTGTGTGTGTGTGTGTGTGTGTGTGTGTGTGTGTGTGAGAGAGAGAGAGAGAGAGAGAGAGAGAGAGAGAGAATTTTATTCCACTGTAAAGAATGAAACTGACGTCATCAACAAGAAAAGCCAATAGAACTGGAGGACATTACGAAACGTTCTTATAAAGATGCCTAGCACACGTTTTCTCTCATGTGAAAAATCTAGATTTGAACGAATGAGTTAAAGAATGAATGGCATAAAAGTAGAAGGGGGAGTGTGAGATGGGGAGAAGGGGTCTAATGAGAGGGGCACAGCAAGGGGAGATAGTGAAGTAAAAAGACAGTATTTTCCCTCATATGCAGAATCTATACTCAACTCTATATACATAAATATTTACACAAATGTCTATATGACATGAGAAGGGACACAATTTAAGGAATGAAGGAGACTAGCAGGGGATGGATGAAGAGCAAAGTCAGGGCAAGTCTGAGCAAGGTAAAATGATACATATAACACATACATCACATGTATATACACACACACATAGACACATGTGAGTGTCATAATGAAATCCAGTATTTTGTACACTAACTAAAATCCTGGTTTTTAGTTAGAATATTAGCATTCTGAATTTAGTTCATATACTCTTGGCCATAGAAAATGTAATATCAAATATGACTAACTGAAATTTAACTCTGTATCTCATTGACATGTAATTTTGGTAGTGAGATCTGTTGAGACAGAATGTATGCAGAGTTAATGTTTTGTGACCGAGCTACCTGGATTGAGTACTGAGTGGGTCAGCCTTGTGCTTAAGAAGTTAAGCACAAAGATCAACCTCAGTGTTTAAGAAGTGCTGCTAAGGTCAGCCCCATCTGCCCATCTTCCCACGAGTCAGTTTCCAAAGGGACACACAAGCAGTTCTAGTAAGACAGACAGAAGCCCACCTCAGCAGACATTTCCCGGGACGCTCCATGAGGGGGCTTTGCAAAGCAGCATTCTTGTTTCCAGACAAGTTCCCAGCAACCCTCGAGACCATTTTCGCAGTGGACACCGATGGGCTAGATGGGGGTAAACTGGGGGCTTCTTGGTTGCTTATTAAACGAGAGTTCTGAATATTTCTCTGAGAATATGTCATTTTACTCAGACAAGCCACATAACAGTCTGATGTCCTGAGGCAAAAACCTTCACAGTGTGCACAATATGTCACAAGTGTCTCTGTTCATCTCAGCAGAGCCCTCGCTTAGTAAGCCTCTGGGACAGGGGTCAGAGCACTGGCCTCGTCATCTACTCAAGATGCAACAGCATTGACTCAGTCCCTGTCACTGTCCAGCTACAGGACAGGTAAGAGAACACAGAAATCCTTCCCCAGGTAGGAAGATACCGAGTCGCTATGCAAGTCGGGGAATGGGATGCTCCTGGTGTCCTGCGGTCCTCAAGCCCTCCTTCATCTGCAGATTTAGTGTCCAGGATTATTTCAATTGGAAGTGAGAAAAAGTAGTCCCCCAAAGGAATAGAGATAGGTTATAAACAGGCTAACCCTGTGGTTGTTGCTGTAAACACACATAATGATACACAACTCTTTTCCTAGGAACACAAAACTTACTAAATCAGCTTCCTTTTCAAACTCTCTTCCCTTTGCAAGCAAGAACAGTAACAAAATTTGGAAACAGTTAAGTGTGCCACTTGAGATCCATAAAACAATTATCCTTACCAAGAATAAAGGATGGTTCCCACCATCGACGTGAGCTTACTGCTTTCCTGTTTTTGCTTTGCCAGGCCGAAGTCAGCTACAATTCACAAAACAGAGCAACGTGTTACTGTCTTTCCCCGGGATTAGTAGTCCCTAGCGTCTGACACCCTGCAAAGTAACCAGCTGCTTTCTCTATGCTTTCACAGAATGCCCCCCCCACACATCTTCCGTCCACTCCCAACATTAGTTCAGACCTATTCTATACTACTGTGCTTTATATTCTGACATAATGGGATTCATCTTTTTAAAACAATTTAAAGTAAATTGTACTAGCTAGAGCAGATGAAGCCTTGTTGATCTTGCAATTTTTACTTTTAAGTTCTTAAATAAATAGAAAGATTGTAGCATTTAGTATATACCTGCTTCAAAGCTGCAGATATCTGAGGGGAAAAAAGTGCGTGTGTTGGCTTAGCCTGTGATCCCAGGTCAAGAAATGAGGCAGAAGAGCATATGTTAACCAGTGAGACACTTTCTCAAAACAACAACCAAAAAGGAGGAGACAAAAGAAGAAAAAGATCAAAACAACTAAAAATGGGCAGTTGAAATTGTAAAATAATAATATTAAGTGTACTATGATATACTCTTTAATTATTGGCAGGTATGCAAATTATATGACAATTTTTTTTAAATATGGCTGAGTCTTGGTGAATAGATTCTTGAAGTCCCAGCACTTAGAAACTAAGGCACCAAAAATCAAGAATTCAAGGCCAGCCTGGGCTACACAGTGAGATCCTGTCTCAAGGAAGGAAGGAAGGTGGAAGTGAGGGAAGAGAGGGTGATGGAGCAGAGGAAAGGAAAGGGGAGGTGAGGGGATGGACAGAGAAAAAACATTCAAAGTACAGTAAGCCTGAGCAGCCAGCATGAAGATCTGAGAACCTGAAATTAAATAGCAACTTTTGGCACTAACTCACCATATCTGTAAAAAATAAGGATTAAAATGGCATAGCATAGTGGGAACTAGTACAACGGTAAAATTAAATAATCCAATATTCAGAGTTTATATATCATGTAAAACTATGTGCAGTACAGTGTGTGATAACTGGTGTGGACAGTCAAAGAAGCCGTAAGAAACTGTGTAAAGAACATGAAATCCTGAATGAATGTATACTGTTGAACGGACAATAACCAATGCCCCAACCCTTGGGAAATTGTCAAAGCCTCCCTCTGGCCTGAGTGCAAATGTTAGCAGTGTGTACAAGTGTTTTCTAATGATTGACCAGTGTGCGCAAAGACCAGCAACTGCTGCTTCTTCCTCCTGGTTTACAGCCCGAGATTGCTGCCCACAGAGACCTCTTCACAATGAACAGTCCAAGGTCAGGGTAGTTGGTGCTACTCCATTGGAGTGCACATAGACCATCTGACCCAAGCTTTGCTTCATCTGTGTGTCTGTTTTTTCTTTAGTGTCTGTCCATTCTTCATTTTCTTGCCTCCCCTGTCAGGTGTCTAGAACCAAGCCATGCTGGACACGGAGACTAGTGATGTTTGGTTGTTGTTTTTTCACTTAAAATAACACATTTCTGAGTCACAGTCTTATGTATCTCAGAGATGATGCTCTCATCTGGTGTAAATGCCCTATGTGGCTAAGGATGACCTTGAACTTCTGATCCTTCTCCACGTCTCAAGTGCTGGAATTATAGACATGAGCCACCTGCCCATTTCTGCTGAACTTTGAGTTCAGGGTTTTGGCATGGAAGCCTCTATCAGCTGAGCCATGTAACAGTCCTAAAATAACATATTTTTGATGAATGTAGACTTGCACATGTTCATAGGGTATATGGTATAATAGTTCAATAAATGTATAGATATCTATATATCATATCCATTAAAATCAAGATAACTTGTATTTTTCTTACTTTTGATTTAAATTAACTTTTAATTAATACATAAAAACAGAAGTTATAAATCTCAGTGGGCTAATGTTATACTTTGATCTGTGTACACATTATATAATGTTTGAATCAGGCTAAACATATTTATTTGTGGTAGAAACATTTAAAATCTTTTCTTCTAGCCTTCTGAGTTCATAGTATGCAAACAGCAGCCTGGTTTATTTTACCCATCCTTCTCTCCCCTTATCTCCTCAGTCTCTCGCCACAGATCAACATTTTTATATGCCAGGTAAAAATGACTCTCTTCTATGCCCAGCTAATTTCATTAAATGATCTACTTCCATCTGTGTTGCCATAGAATAGACAGGATTCCAAGTTTGTATATAACAGTCAGCTGTGTATCCAGGCTATGTTCTTTATGCATCCATCATTTGATGGACACCTGGCTGTCTCCATTTCTTACCCACTTGAAATAGGCTGCAATAAACTGAGGGTACAGGTATCTCTTGTGAACACTGACTCGATTTACTCTGGATATTCCTAGGAGTGAAATCACTGGCTCAGATCATATGGTAGTTCTATTTTTAATTTTCCAAGGAACTCCCTTAGTGTTGGTCATAATCACTGTGCTAACTAACATCCTCCAGCAGGGCTGCCTTCCTCCACTTCCTGGCCAGCGCCTGCTTCCTTCCCCTCTCCAGCAGGGAGAAGGTAGCCACTTATTTGTTTATTTACTTAAGTTGCTATACAAAATTACCTTTACTCATTTTTATCGTGGTCATTCTTTCTGGGGCAAAATGCTACCCTTGTGGTTGAATTTGCATTTTCTTGCAGATTAGTGATGTGGGGCCTTTTAAAAAAACCTGCTCTTCATTCCTGTGTCCTGAGATGCCAACTTTTCGTGGGTTGTTTGAGGTTTTACAGAATCCTTTCAGTTTGTTGGAATCCATGTGTCAGGTCTGATTTGTTGTTTCCCATGCTTTGGGGTCCTACCCAAAACATACCAATGTTCTCAAGCATTTCTTGGGGGAGGGGTTTCTATTTATTCCACACTTACATCTTTTATTCATTCTGAATTGGTTTTATAACTGCTGAGAGAGGGGGTTCTAGTCTTATTCTTTTCCAGCACCATTCATTTTCATTCTAAAGGCTGTCCTTTCCAAATTGTGTTTTTATGATATGTATTCTTATCACCTCTGTCAAATCCAGATGCACACAGATGTACGGGCTTCTTTCTAGACCCTCAATCTCATTCAATTGGTCTACGCCTATGCCAATAACATGTTATTTTGATTACTACAGCTTTGTAGTATATTTTGAAGTTGTGTAGTATAATATGCATTTTCTAGACATGAGGAAACTGAGGCTCAGAGACAATGAGCAGCTTGCTTAATGTCTTATAAAGAGAAATCAACAGTCAGATATTAATCTGAAGACAACTGATTCTTCACAGAACACAATAGTGCCAACAAAGTAAAAATCCAGCCCCATTGGCTTCATTGACTATCCAATCCAATAGTAAGGAAGTGAACCATCTGCTGTGCACAAACGACCAATAATTAGACCACGTGGCTCTGATGCAAAAGGACTGAGAGCAGCACCTCCCACAGCATAGGGCAAGAAGACAGATAAGCCACTCACAGACCCCTCCAGCAACACAGAGGCCAAAACACAACAGCTGCAAAGAGTGTCACCAGAACAGAAGACGGACCAACCAGCTGCTTCAGCCTTTAGAGAGCACCCCGGGTAGGTGGCCAGGCCACAGTGAAGGGAACTAGAGCTGGGGAGAGGGTGAGTCAGATAGAGTGCATGCTGGACCAACACTAGCACATGAGGGTCAGCATCAGATGGTTCCTCCAAGCTCGCTGGCCACCCAGTTCAGCCAGCTAGTCAGCACCAGTTACTCTGAGAGACTCTGTCTAAAAAAATTAGAGGAGTGACTGAGGATGACAAGTTGTTCTCTGGCCTACACAAACATTCACATTTGTACACACACACACACACACACACACACACACACACACGAAAACTGCACAATCATCACAGTAAATTCACAAAGAGCCCCTAGCTGTGTTCACTCCTTTCAGCAGAGTAGAATACACTGGAACCTCCTCAACCTTATAATGGGAATGTATAAAAACCTACAGCCAACACACTAGTTAATTCGGAAAGACCGAATACTTGGTTTCTAATTTCAAAACAAGAATGGTGATGCCACAGCATATGCCCACAGTCCCAGGACTGGAGAAGCTGAAGCAGGAGAATCATGAGTTCAAGACGAGCCTGGTCACACAGTGAGTTTCAGGATCATAGTTTCAGGGACACACAGTAGACCCTGTCTCAAAAAAATAAACATTTAAATTTAAAAATCAGGGATGGCCACTCACATCTCTACCCAACATTCAACAATGATTGTATGCGCATTTACATGTGAACTGAACCTTCGATTTCTCTTGCAGTAAAATGATTAGATCATGTTATAAGGGTATGTTTAGTTTTCCTTTTTTTTAAAAAATGGTAAGTGGATGTTTCCTCTCAGAGGGACTGTTAGAGGGTCTCAGCTGCCGTACTCAATCTAGCACCGGATTTTCCCGTGCTCCCGCAAGGTCCTCATAGTGTGTGCTGAAAGCACAAGTAGTTTTCACTTGCATTTCTTTGGACATTTTTCATGTTTATTTGATATCTGTGAATCTTGTCGCAGTGACGTTTCTGTTCATTTTTCTCCTACTGTTCATTGGTGGATATATATTTCAAAGATCTCTGCTTGTTCCACAGCTCGTCTTTTTGTCTGTTTTCCATTTGCATTTACAAGGCTTTGTTTTCTTTCAGAAATTTTACAGTTTAAGTGGTTTGGGTTTTGGTTTTTTCATTTTCTTTTGAGACTCACACTGTAGCTCAGACTGGCCTCAGACTCAGCAAGCTTCCTGTTTCAGCCTCTATAATGCTGGAATTACATATGACTTAAGTCTTTCGTATAAATCTCTCTCTCTCTCTCTCTCTCTCTCTCTCTGACCCTAAGTTATTTTTAAATTTTCACATAGGTTGCCCAGATGGCTAATTTTTTGTATCAATTTGACTGTACTGAAAAACACCATCAAAACTGCCTTGTGACGTAGGAGTGGGCCCCTGGAATGTTTGTCCTTTCCAGCTACCCGGATAGAGAACTTTGTAGTGGAAGGCACTAGAAGTGATGCAAGAGGAGGAGTGTGGCAAGCATGGGTGCCTGGTGTGGCTCACTTCCCCAAGGGCAGCCATGAAGATCTCTGCTGGCACCCACCCAGCTTCCCACGGGTCTCACAGCACTCAGAAGAGAGCACACCAGCAACCAAGCCGGCTCTGCAGCTGGATGCCCAGAGCCTCGCAGGGAGGTCCCCAGGATGTCCATGGCACCCTACCTGGCAGCTACTGTCGCAGGCATCCCAGCCAGAAGCTTCTCAGTACATTCCACTGACGCTGGTCACAGAGGTGTGCCAGCATCTCAGAGAAGCTTCCTGCTCTGCTGGACCATCTCAACACCAAATTTTGAAAACATTCCTGGAGCTGAGCATCCCCCTGCACTATAGCAACAGTTTTGAAAACATTCTTAACTTCAACAGGTAGATGTTGATTTTCTTTCTTTTGTTTTTTTCAGTGGGGAAGCAACTTGTGATTGGAGCTGAGCAGATGGGATGAGAAGCAGGACTCTCACTTCTGCTTTGGTGTGCTCACCCATGTCCATTGATTCTGTCAAAATGTACTGAAGGTGTCACAGTGAGAAGAGAAGCTGCTCCAAATGACGGGCCACATGGGCCCTTACTTCTCCTGTAAGGCACCCACTCCACACCAAAACCAGGTGGTGTCAGCTGTGTGGTACAAGTTATCCTGAAAGCCTGCCCTCTGGAACTGTTCAAGGTTTCCTACAGAGCAACCAGCTGACCACTTCCTTCGGATCTGTGACTGACCCTGAACCAGAGTCACTCAGCCAGGCTTCCCCTGGATTACTCCCCTTCAGAAACTAAAAAAAAAAAAAATGTTTATTATTCTATAGGACTGGATTACCCATCAGTGGACTCCTCAGGCCATGTCACCAACACCAGGAACGTAGACCTCATCTCCTATACACCTGACCTCTGTCCCTCCTCTGAAACCATAATTCTCCACACCAAACACACTAGAGACAAGGTTGAAATTCTGGAAAACCTCCTGATACATATGAAGAATAAACACCAAACTCTACCTAGCTAAAGAGCAGACACGATCTGAATTTTCAGGGATGTGCTTACAGCACACGCTATCAAAAACTTGATCTTCCTTCTAAAGGCCGCTGTGCATTCATCTAATTGAGTATCTGTCACTACAGGAAGTTACTTTGCTTATCCTTGTCATTATATAAATATTTGCTGAGAGTCTAGTGTTCTCCATGAGAGTAAATGCCTGCCATTGTTGGATGAGGTAAGTACACACCTGTGTGCACAGGTCATACGTCCACCCACCGTTCTGTAGTATTGTCCGTGATTCACAAGCTAGATAGCTTGCTGGTCTAGCATATACTGAAGAAAATTAGTAAGATTAAGTCAGCACTCTGCAAAATAAAAGGATACTACAGCAAAATTTTAGGGAGCTCACTATAATTTGAGCACATGTAGCCTTGGTTAATTTAAAAACTAAAATGACGTGTAAAGATCACCTTATAAAAATTGATTTCAAAAGTAAAAGCCAAGGAATGTTACAATGATTTTTATTCACTCTAATTAATTTAGGCAATGCATGACTTAGACAGATGTTCACAAAAACACAGATAGTTGAGAACTGCTTGAATAGTAAAAATGAACGCTGTTTGGCCATCGGGAAGATTTTTGGCAGCAGCAGGAGATGTTTCTGCTACTCTTTCCTCATTTGTGGGAACATATGGGGAAGAAATGCTTTCTTTCTGAAATCATGAAGGCATCTGTGTGCTTGAATAGGAACTCAACACTAACAACTGAAAACATTTTAATACAGCATGGGAAAACTTCGATAGGACAAATGGCAGGGTGCTGCTCACATGCAGCCTGCAGACCCTGCATTCCAGCAAGGAATCCAGCTCTGAGCTGAGTCCTAGGCCCTTGCTGTGTCTCTAACTACTTACTACATTGTGACACTGCACTCCTCGCTCAGCTTCTCTGGAAGATCTTCTATACTGGCTCACTCACAAGCAGGCTTTGAGGACTTGCTCTAGCTATATGACAACAGGTGCAAAGTACTCTGACACACTGAAGATAGAAGGTGCCTTTGCCTGGACACCCATCTGGTCACAAATTTTTGACCATCTGCTGTGTCAGTTTCTGCCAAACCACAATCCAGCCACCAAGCCCTAATCTTCCTGTGAGCTTTCTCCTCTAGTCCTACAAAGCACCTACCATTTCCCAATCTACACTCGGTTTATCACAGTTGTCTGGGAAATTCAAAGTGGCTGAGATAGCAGAAGGCATCTCTTCTTCTCCACTCCTGGTCCTTTCTTCTCCAGCTCCAATACTCATGCATGCATATATCCTTTTCACTCCTGTGGCCACAGTTTGAAGGGACGAAAAACCCCCCTTCCTCAAGTGTACCTGATCAGAAGGCCTCTCCTCAGTCCCAGGGAGCACTCAGCAACAAGAGCCCCAACGAGACCTCATGGCAGAGGCTCCACACTTAGACAGCTTCCATCATCCTCCTCCAGCCTTCAAGACTGTCGTCAAGTGTTCATTCACTGAGATGTCAAGACCTGTGCTCCAGGTACTGAACTAGCAACAAAGAAGATGACCAGCAGGCCAGAGCCACCTCTGACACAGGCCTTAGGAATTAGCGTTGATGCACATTCAATAAAAGATCACTCCCAAGGTATAAATGTGCATCTGTAATTTGAGAAGACCTTCAAAGGGCAGGGCAGGTAGGGTAAGAGTAGATCAGAAAAAGCTTCTGTAGACGTTGGGGAAACAGTTCAGCTCATAAGTTAAAGGGGTTGATGAAGCTTGAGGACCTGAGTGTAATCTCCACATAAGTAAGCTGCACACAGTGACACACACTTGCAATTCCAGGACTACAAAGACAGACACAGATACAGCCCTGGGCTTTCTAGGCAGTTAACACGATCTGTTTGGCAAGCTCCAGCCAGTGAGAGGCACTGTCTCAAAAAGCAAGGTGAACAGCCCCTGGAGAATGACATTTGAGGTTGTCCTGTGGCCTCCATGCACACACAATCTATGGCACATCCTCACCCCAAACAAACAGAGAGAGAGAGAGAGAGACATAGAGACACAAAGAGAAAGCACAGAGAGAAAGCACAGAGAGAGAGACTGTTAAAACACAGTGACTAAGTAAATATCAGATGGAGAAGTTAACAGGGATGAAAGGAGAAGGAGGTGACACTTCCAGGCAGAGGAGTCTGTATGTGCAAAGGTCCTGTGGTGAAATGAGCAGGATCCACTGAGGAAATGAGAGGCCTGCAAGGCCAGAGTGCAGGGAGTGGGACAGTGCCAGATGCTGCAAGGCCATAAGGCCATACTCAGATATCTGACATAGCCAATGAGTACAGGTTAAACTGTGTGCTGGTAGCTGCTGATACCAGTGGCTTTACCAGAGGTCACGGAATATATAGCAGATGGCAGTTGATAGTTCAGGTGTCAACCCACTAGATGAATAATTCCCTGATGGAGGAGCCCCATTCAAGCAAGGCTTACAAGATCACAGACTCTGAAAACGGTTGCTTCTGTCTGTAATTTTCTCATGCGCCACCACCATTCCTCCCTAAAAAGAACAGCTGAGGGGTTCTTTCCACAGCGCACTGGTGGTGTGTTTTGTAGTTTTGGGGCACATATATATGTGGATGGTCAGAAAGATGATTTCTTCCTAAGCTGTATAATTTTGATGAATAGAAAATATACTAGGATATGCTTCATAACTAGATCTATTGCTCCATGAGGACTGCAAGACACTTAAGCCTGTTTTATATCATCAACTCAAATTGACATAAAGAAAATAGCAATTTCTTCTCTGTTCTAAGACATGCTATATACAACTAGCTGATTTTAGACCTCAGAACAAATTCAAACTAGACCAAATGCCTCATAATTTAAACCTTCACAGATAATACACAAGGACAAATTCCCAGGTGTCTGATCTGTTGAACCAAGGTTTTTAGATACAAAAAATGACCTAAATTATTATGCCTATCTGATAACACAGACCAGCGGCTACTCCCTGCACAAGTTCCTCAGCAGCTTATCTCACTGGGCATTGTGCCCCAGCCTCAGGTTACAGCCTGAATCTTGCAACTGAGCATTGCCATGGTTACTCACTCCCCTCAGATGTAACTTTTTATTATTTTCTTTGGGATGTATATAGGAGAAGACAGAACAAGAGAGAAAGGAGAGACTTGAGAAAAATAAAGAGAACGAACCTCAGTACATGAGTCTTATTCCCTCAGATAGATAAGAATTATTCCTAAGTCCTGCTACTCTAAAGGCATTCTTTCTATTACCCAGGATGCAGTACTGGGAGTTGGTGTTTCAGGCTGCAATAACTGTGCACACTTACCAGTCATTCATCCTGTCCTAGCCCATGACTACAAGCTCCATGGTGACCTCAAGATGCCTTTCTTCTACCTAAAGTGGCCCTTTCAGGGAGGATTGTACAGAGACTTAAAGAGAGGAGATCTGAGGGTGTCTATGTGCCCATGTGTCTATGTGCCTATATGGCTCAGAGCACTGGCTGACATTGGAGACATGCTCTTTTTGGTCCCCAAACAAATGCTCCTGAGAGGCTGGGTATTTCCTAAAGAGCATAAAAACAAGGAGTGACCTTGACAGCTTCAGGAAAGCATTAGTCAGAAGCAAATCATGCTCAGGAAGGGAGGCTGTTTGAGCTCAGCTATGGCACTGTAGCAGGGGAAGCCCACCTCGAAGCTCCATACAGCCAGTCTCTTTACCACTGCCCTTTCAGATACCCACAGCCTTGTACCACCTATTCAAGACCCCAGAGAGAACAGGGTTTTCTAAGAAGAGGCTCAGTGTCTTCCTTCAGCCACACTGCACTTTCTTTTCCAAAGGTCAGAGATCCCTCATCTCTATCTCCAGACTCCTTCCTGGGCTTCCCACAAATGAAATTCAACTGTTACTAACAACTTCCTATTTAAATTCAACAAATGGCATGCTGAGTCTAAAATGGAGTGTCCTAAACTGGGGAGGAGGCTTGTGGGCTGGGAGCCTGATCTTCCCACTGTGCCCCTTCCCAGGGCAGCCCCTGGTGAGCAGCCGAAGCTCTTTCTCTCTCATTTGTTAACATCACAACTCCAGGTTCTCCACTGTGCTAAGCCATCAGATTCCCTGGTTCTAAGGCTTCTGCTGTGGACTTCCCTGCCCTAAAGCTTGAGATCCTGTCCATCAGAGACCTTGCAGCTTCTATAACTGCCAGAACTAACTCCACTGCAGCCTCCTTTTCTGACTCTTAGAAACCTCACCATCTAAAAACAGAGCTGGCTGGATTTCCTTTGACAGTCCCTCTGTTTTTCCAGTATAAGGCAACTATGATGGACTTGGCAGAAAATGTTCTTGCTTCATAGTAACGTGAGGGCAATGGAGTGATAAAGTGGCCACACTCCCCACAGCTGAGGCTCTCTACTGGGCTATGCCCATGGCACAGAAAGTTTTGCATCACCTTGAATTCAAGTAGACCCCAGAGTAGGTTCAAAGATAGGTAGATCCAGTGACCTACAGAGGCCACAGGAAGAGTCACTCCAAGGCCAGATTTTCCAGGTATGAACAGCATGCCCCGTGGGGTTTGTGATCCCAGTCAGTGTTCACTATTCTAAGGTCACAGATCCTAGCAAACTTCAGTGGACAATGACAACTACAATCTCCAAACCCTCTAAAGAATGTCAAGGGTTGCAGTAGTCCAGAAGGTCTCTGTTCTCTTGAGTCCTATGGCATTCAGGAGAGAAAACTTTTCCTTCAGGTTACTGCTCATGATGGTAGTGAGGATTGCCAACACACTCAAACTAATTAACAACTTCCCTTGCATTAAACACACTTCTCAGGCAGCATCCAATCCCAGGTAACTCCTCCACCCTCGTCTCTTGTTGGTATTTCTACTTGTATGCATTTTACTCATCTGCACCTACATTTACTGTTTCTTCCTCTTTTTTAACATTGATTTATTTATTTGGAGGGGGGAGGCATATGTGAGTGCATCACACTTGTATGTGGAGGTCAGAGAATAACTTATAAGAGTCAGTTCTCTCCTTCTATCATGTGGTTCCTGGGGATCAAACACTGGTAGTAGGGCTTGGGGGTAAGTGCCTTTACCCATTAAGCCACCCCAAAGGACCTCATTCATTTCTGTATCCATTTTTCTACCTTCTTACTCAATAAATATTTGTTAAGTTCTGACAGAGAATCACAGCCAAAGGAAGCAACAGCAACTACCTGGTGTTTAAATTCCACATTCTGGATGCTGTGAGAGGGGGGTGCACTCTGGGAGCCAACCTGCCAGACATGGGCAGCAAAGGTGAAGCTGGAGGAGCAGAATTAGACTTGGGTAACAAAAAGGAGAGAGCATTAAAGCAGTGGGGTGGCGTGTTGGAAGTCCCAGAGACAGTGGCACAGCCTGGTCTGCTTAGGATATGAGGCTGGATCGAGAGACAAGTGAGTCATCATGAAGAAAGAGCTTTGGGGACCATTGGAAACCAAGCTGTCTTAAATTTCTCAGAGAGTTGCATGACTGACTTTGACAAAAACGCCATAATTAGATTTTAATGAGGTACCTTCAACTCCCCTCCCCCCTTGTTCTCTGTCAGTACCACGCAGTCTCTGCAAACTGGGACTCCAACTTTTCTCATGCTTCATTTACTGAGTACCAGAACTTTTAGCTCTGGGTCCCTAGGCTGCTGAATCTCTCCTGCTGCAGCATGCAACGTGTACACACTGCCTGTCCTGGACAGATGTCAGAGCCTTCAGTCATAACAGCGACAGGAAATCCGGTCACCACTGGCCAGTCCCTAATCCCCTTGTCATCTCCCTTATAGCCAGATGTGATCACAAGATTGGTCTTAGGCTGGGTGTGGTGGTACATGCCTATAAATGCAGTATGCAGGTGACAGAGGCAAGTGGATCTTTATAAGTTCAAGGTCAGCCTGGTCTACAAAGTGAGTATCAGGATAGCCAGGACTACACATATAAACCCCATCTCAAAAAACAAAAAAAAAAAAAAAAAAGATTGATTTTGACCAATACTACATAAGAAGCCTGGGGAGATCTTTGACTTTCTGTCATGATAAGAAGCAGAAAGTATTTGAAGAAGGGCCTTTTTACTGTTGTGTTTACCATAGCAGCATCCTTACTTCCTGCCTATGAGTTTAGAAGTGATGCCTGGAGTTCCAGCAACCACCTTCGCAACTATGGGAGCACAAGTACATGGACTAGAAGCCAACCTGTTGCAAATGCAAAAGATAAAGGAGAGAA
>CABHPH010163161.1:0-38142 GCA_902168325.1 Peromyscus nudipes
CCCAAGTGCTGGGATTAGAGGTATGTGCCACCACTGCCTGGTCTCTATAGTTAACTAGTGGCTATCTCTGCCCACTGGTCTCCAGGCAAGCTTAATTTGTCAGAACACAAATTAAATATCATACAACAGTGACTGAAGAGGTTTCAGAGGTAAGGAATTTTAGTTTGTTACCTAGAGATTGTTCTTGTGATATTTTGGCTATGAATGTGGTTGCTTTTTGCAATTGTCTGAAAAGTCTGCCTGAGGCTAAAGTGAAGTTAATTCCATTGGAAGAGGAATTCTCAAAACAGCCTAGTATAGACTTTGTCATGTGGTTGTAGCTAGAGTTTTCCTGCCTGGCCCACAGTCAGGACAAATCTCTGTCACTCGCCAGTCCCACAGCCGCTCAGACCCAACCAAGTAAACACAGAGACTTATATTGTTTAAACTGTTTGGCCTGATGACTCATGCTTCTAGCTATCTAGTTTTTACATCTTAAATTAATCCATTTCTATAAATCTATATCTTGCCACGTGGCTCGTGGCTTACCGGCATCTTCACATGCTGCTTGTCATGGCGGCGGCTGGCAGTGTCTCCCTCACTCAGCTTCCTGTTTTCTTAATTCTCCTCTCTGTTTGTCTCGCCTATACTTCCTTCCTGGCCACTGGCCAATCAGTGTTTTATTTATTGACCAATCAGAGCATTTGACATACAGACCATCCCACAGCATGTGGTCATTGGTGTTAACTCTAAGGAAGATACATGATGAAAAGAAGTAATTTGAGCAAGGAAAAATACAAAGTGTACAGTTTGAGGAGAAAAGGAGCACTGGGAAGTGGAATGGCATTAAATCTTGTGTTGAAAGAAATAAACAGATTAAGAAATGAAATAAAGGGAGTGGTAAACTTAGGGTAAGATCCCTTCCACCCCCCCTTGTGAAAAGTAATTAAACAAAAATTTAGATCCAGGTGTGGTAGTGCACACCTTTAACTCTAGCACTCCAGAGGCAGAGGTAGGGAGATGTCTGAGTTTTAGGCCAGCCTGATCTACAGATCCAATTTCAGGACAGCCAAGCTTAGGCAGTGAAGAAAACCATAGAAAAGAGAAAGCTGGAGATGTAATTGAACAAGAGTGCCATGTTTCAGCCCCAGAAGCAGCAGAACTTGGCAGTTTCAGCCACATAATTCTGGCTTTAGAGTCAAAGACAAAAGAAAGGGGCTATGGAATTTTTCTCTGGGACTAAGAAATGCTGCTAAGGCCAGGCATGCATCAGGGATGTCCCTGAATTGAAGCCCAGAGAGGCCAATGCGAAGCTGTGAAGTTGCAGCTTAGATTGCCTTGAAGACCCCAAGTTATAGGAGCTGCCAGAGTTGTGGGATACCTGCCAGGTAGCTGCTAACAGGACTGGAACCAGCCCCAAAGAAAGAAGTATTTTGCAGTCTGAGAGACCCCCACCCCAGTTCCCCCTAAGGCCTGGAGAGCTGAGGGAAGGGATATCTTAAAATAACCAGAACTGAGTCAGTTCCCCATTCCCAGACAGGGTGAAGTCAGAAGTTTTAAAAGTACAAAGTCAGGATGTCTGGTGGTGACTAACCACGAGACGCCCCCTCCCCTGAGATAACATGACCGGACTTCGGAGATGGGCCATGAAACTCCTGACAGAGCAAATAGACAAACTAAAATGAGATAAAGTCCAGGCTCAGAAAAACTGGATTAATCAAGGATGGACCTGTACTAACCCCCTCCTCTCTGAAGAATTTTGTGGTTTTTGCCTTCAAAAGCTAACCTCCCCAAGAAAGAGGAACTCTCCTCCCTGCCTCGCTGCATCAGGCACTGCAGATGAGGGTTCCCTGGTAGCTTGTACTGTGCACTGAATGAAACTTGCGGTTGCATTCTGGACATCCTTGGTCTCTAGTGGTCTCTTTGGGGGTCCTAATCTGGGCAGAACAACACAGTCAACAAAGATGAAAGGAGTTGGAGATCTGAATAATGCTTTGACATTAGACATGGAGATGCAGAGTTTGGAGTTTGCCCTGCTGGTTTTCAGTCTTGCTGGGGTCCAGTATTTCTTCACTATGATCCCTTCCCTATCTTTTGGAATGGCAATGTATATGCTGTGCCATTACATGTTGGAAGTATGTGATCTGTTTTTTTTTATTTTTTTTTTTTTAATTCTGGTTGTAAAGAGGACTGCAGTTAAGAAATTACATGAATCTTAGGAGAGACATTGAACTTTGGACTTTTAAACATTGTTGAGACCTTAATAGACTATGATGACTTTTGAAGTTGGGCTAATTTAATTTTTCATTATGATATTGTTATAAGCTTATGGGGGGCAGGGAGTGGAATGTAATAGTTTGAATGTAATTGCCCCCATACTCTCATTGGGCATGACACTATTAGGAGATGTGGTTTGTTGTAGTCAGTATGGCCTTGCTGGAGGAAGTGTGTCACTGTGAAGGTGGGTTTTGAGGTCTACAATGTTCAAGCTACACCCAATGTCACAATTCACTACCTGTTGCCAGAGAATCAAGATGAAGGATTCTTAGCTCCTTTAACAGTAATATGTCTGCCTGCATACCATCATGTACCAACATGATAACGGACTAAACCTCTGAAACTGTAAGCCAGTTTCAAATAAATGTTTCCTTTATAAGAGTTGTTGTGGATATATTGTCTCTTCAGAACAATACAAACTCTAACCAAGACAGCCTCTATTCCGGGACACCCCTGCCACACATCTGGCTTCAGTAGCTTTTCTTAGTCATGGATGGAGATTCCATAACCCTTTTCTTCTATCCCTGACTCTAAAGCCAGAACCACATGGCTGAAGTTAACAAATTCTACTGCTTTCTGGGCCTGGATCATGACCCCCTTTGTTCAATTATATCTTCAGCAGCTTTCTGGTTTTTTTTTTTAATGGTTTTCTTCACTGCCGAAACTTGGCTGTCCTGGAACTTGCTTTGTAGGCCTGACTGGCTTTGAACACAGAGATCTGCCTGCCTCTGTCTCCTGAGTCCTGGGATTAAAAGCATGTACCACCACACAGGGATCTAAATGGTTCTTTAATTCCCTTTCACAAGGTGGAAGCTTAGATGGGTGGGGTCTTGCCCTGAGGTTGCCACTCCCTTTATTCCATTTTACTTCAGGCTTTTCTTAATCTGACCATCTCCTTGAACAGAGGATTTAGCTGCATTTTACTTCCTGGTACCCCTTTTCTCCTTGAAGTATACATTTTGCATTTTTCCTTGCTCAGCATGCATCTTTTCATTTAAGTCTTCATAAGAGTGAACACTAATAACCACATGACAGTATCTATACTAGACTATTTTGAGATTTCCTTTGTCAATGCAATTAAAACAAAACTCTTCACTTTAGCATCAGGTGGACTTTTTGGACAAGGGCAAAAGCAGCCACATTCATAGCCAAAATACCACAAGAACAATCTCTAGACAACATACTAAAATTCTTCTCCTCTGTAACCTCTTGAGCCAGGCTCCCATAGTTCAAATCACCCTCAACACCACTGTCTTCCATGTTCCTACTAGAATGGCCCATTAAGTCCCATTTAAAGTTTTCAACTGCTTTTCTAATTCAAACTCCCAAAGTCCATGTTCTTCCAAACAAAAACATGGTCAGAACTATCACAACAATACCCCAGTTTCTGGTATGAACTTCTGTCTTAGTTTGGGTTTCTATTGTTGTGAAGTGACAGCATGATCACAGCAACTCTTAAAGGAACACATTTAATTGGGACTAGCTTACAGTTTCAGAAACTTAGTCCTGGCAAGAAGCATGGTACCATGTCTGCCTGCATACCATCATGTACCAACATGTAACGGACTAAACCTCTGGTGAAGGAGCTGAGAGTTCTACATCCTGATCTGCAGGCAGCATAAGGAGACTGTGTACCATACTGGATGTAGCTTGAGCATATGAGACCTCAAAGCCTGCCCCCACAGTGCCACATTTCCTCTAACAAGGCCATACAAATAGTTTCACTTCGTATGGGCCAAGCATTCAAACACATGAGCCTATGGGGGCCATTCCTATTCAAACCACCAGGGTTTATTTCTAATTTATATAATATGTAAGGACTCTTAAAATCCTCAAATCAGGTGGTTTTTAGTGAACAATTCTGGAAAAATAATTTTACCCCAAAAGTTTACCATGTATTTTGATATCATTAAATTCAATAGATTAGTTTGCCTATGTGTGATGGTTAAAGTTGTTTCAATTACTGTGCTTAAGAGATCTATAAAACAAAAATGCCTCTAACCCACTTGCCCAAGGACAGATAAACCTGTAACCCTCACTTGCCCAAGGACAGTTAAACATGTAAACCCCACTTACCTAAAGACAGATAAACCTGCAAGGCTAACTTGCCAAAGGACAGGTAACTTCCTAGAATGCTAGTAGCTGTTGTTCATGTAAGATAACAAGCCACATGTTTTCACTCTGGTAAACAGGGTTGGTTGCCCCCACTGCACAGATGTGCTTGATCACACATGGGGTAGGCAGGAAGTACATAGGCAGGAAATATACAGGATGTATGATTGGACAAGGAGGGGAGTATGCAGCATTGTGGGTTTTGCCTTTATAAGCACCAGACTAATATAATTCATGGCCATTCTGGGCATTCCAGGTAGGGGTCTGGCCAGTTCCCACTGTCCTAGTCAGTATTTAATAAAGCTTTCTTCAAATTTGGCTCAAAATTTGTGGTAGTGGTCTTATTCTAGCCTGGTGGGATTAACATATGGTGTAGGCTTTGAAGTTTTGCATACAAAGACTTTGCTGTTATGAAGCTTACAGTCCAACAGTGGTAATAAGAAGATTGATAATAAAGTTTCAGGGCATAAAAAAATCACAAATATTTTTCCACTGAACAAAGTTATAAATGTAATTCAATTAGCCATGAGGATATTTTCCAGGCGCTTTTAAAAAATATTGTTCAGTTTTTGTTTCTATAAGTATCATCTGTTTTTCTCTTTCAGAGTAAATATAAAGTGGTTGTTTCATTTAGGATGCACTAACATTTTAAGGAATGATTTAATTTTGCACAGAGACCTTCAACATGGATTATATCATGGCAACTCTCTGAAGTCACATTATGTCCTAAAATGTGTCCTGATGGGATCCAGCACTCTACAGCTCCAGAAGTTTAATTCTCCAAGAATATATCAGAATATTTTGGAGTTGACAACATGTTGTCTTTGTTAGTGTCTTTTAAAAATTCAGTGGGATATAATCTAACCTACTGCGTTACTGTGTACTATGTGAAATGGTGTACTCAAATTTGGTGTGGCTTCCAGCCTTATTACCTAGGTGGAGACATTAACTTGAGCTATATCCTATCAAGTCCCCCCTCTCTGTGTGTGCTAAAGACCACGTAGAAAGGGACTTAAATAAACACATACACACACAGCACACCACATGTAAAATAAATACATTAGGAGTTTTTCTACCAGAATACAATGAATCACTGCTGTTGACTTAACTAATGACCATGCTAATGAAAATGCTTGGAAGTGTGGTTGGGTGGGGTCATGCTTTGCTGTGCTGAGAAGACAGCAAATGCTTGGAAATGATGTTGACAATAGCAGAGTGTAAGAGCCTTTTGAAGAAACTAGTTATTGGCTACATCTCAGTGCTGGAACTCTTGCAGAAAGGTGAACGGAGATGTGAGTTTTGAAAAGCTACAGGGATCCTGCAGTTTAGAAAACCAGTGTTCCAAACCTTCAACTAGTGCACTTCACCAGGCAGTGGCTCCTTTATTATTATCTCAGCGATGAATCTGCCTCAGGCAGGTAGGCCAGGCAATGCAATTAGATAGCATTTGAAATGCAGTCAGGTAGACACACTAATTGCTAGACTCCTCAGCTCCGTATACCCTATATGGAAGGAAACTCATTTATGTTGTCACACTTAGTCGTCATTTAAATTCATATCAAGTTGTGCTTTTCTTTCTAAGTTTACTGGCTTGGTCCCTTCCCATCCTGTCTCCTCATATACACCTTCCCTCCCATCTTGTCTCCTCTCCTCCCCTCCCATCCCCCATTCTCTCTTCCCCTCTCCTTCCTTCCCTTCTGCTTTCCTCCCTTTTTTTTTCCAAGATAAATTCAACACATAAAGCAAGGTGGCCTGCTAGGTTAGTGGGCTTATCTTGTAGCTTTATATTGCTTTTAAGGCCATCATTTTATCTTGAGAAAGAACAGGAATGATGGAAGGAGCTGGGTAATTCAGGACCACCCTGGGGTTTACACCAAAAGTAGTTACAGAAATGCAAACCTTAGGTTCTATTTCACAAAGTCAGTGTCTGTTTTGAAATTGAGATTCTTAAAAAAGTTTGTGATGCCTTGTTGGGCACAGAGCTAAGGTCAAGCGAGTCGGACAAGTTGTAAATAGCTTTCAAGTACTCCTTGACTTATAAGGAAAGTGTGGCTATGAGGAGTAATGTGGTCCATACCCCTTCCTGGAGCCCAGCTTCAAGCCCTGCTGCTAGTTTAGTTCAGCTCCCCACAAGCTGGCTGTGGGAATGTCACCATTGCCTTCTGTTTCCTCCGTAAGCCCAGGGTGAGAATGGCTTGCATATTGGATCTCCAGATCAAGCAGTATCGGAAGTATTCTTTTGTTCTGCAAGCTCGCATTCAACATATCTAGTGAACTTGTCATGTTAACAATGAAGTATTATCTCATGAGTCACTGGGATTCTAAAATCTTTCACTCCCACGTTACTTCTTGGCATAATATATGATATCTGCAGTCCAAACACTCTGTTTCTACCTATGCTAATGGTCACTAGCATGAAACTATATATATGAATAATCGTCATAATTAATCCTTCCATTATTTCACAGTTTCATTTGTGGGGGAGAGCAGTAGATATCTTGAGAAAGTGTCTTGTTAGGAAGCACAGGTAACTCTAGATGCTATGATCTTCCTGACTCATTCTTCTCACTAATGAGGCTAACAAAGTGCACCATCACACTAGGTCTATGCTGTGGTGGAGATCAATCCCAAGACTTGCTGCATTCTAGGTAAACATTTAGCAACTCAGCTAGACACCCCCACCTCAAACACACCAAGACCATTGATAAATACTATGTTGCATTCCTTCTCATCCATAGCACATCCCAGACTGTTAATGACAAAAGAAGGAACTGGAATACTTGACCCTACAAAATCATTTATGAGTACTTGGTGCTGAGAATTTGGTGCATAGGACACTGTCTAAAATATCCACCAACATCCCAAACAAAACAAAACCCCCAAATGCATACATATGGTTTGGCTATTACTTGCTGAAGAAAATGTAGTCCTCCAATGTGTGTTTGATTCAGATTTCTTATCTGTAAAAAGGGACCAAACACTGAATTGGCTGAATAGGCATGTGGTGACTATGAAGTGTACAAACATTATACTCAAAACAGTGCCCAGAATAGAAGAAAAATGTTTTGACTGTCAGCTCATAGTCTGACAGCTACTTCACACCATTTAGAGTTGACTCATTTCTTGCTGCCAATTAATTGTATTTCTCTCTCTCTCTCTCTCTCTCTCTCTCTCTCTCTCTCTTTCTCATACACACACAAATATACATATATATATATATACATATATACATATATGGTTGATTCTCTTCACTTCTTCACTCATTTAATGTTCCAAAATATTAGGCATACTCACCATTAGATGGCATGTTCCAGATGGCATATTTAGAGATCATGTTAAATGCTCTTTTATAGAATTAAATGCTAGTTGGAAATAAACAACACTCTTAAAAATGTATTTCATGATGAAAACATTTTAAAATAGTACAGTAACTTGGAAAGTGATTTTTAGGTCAAAATACAAAGTAAAATGCAAATAAACATCTACTTAATCTAGATAGACACATGTTTAAACAGAATTCCTTTAGCCTCTCATCTCTGGGAAGACAGTTCTGCTGATCCCATTTCACCTGAGTGTCTTGAGAGTATACAAGACAGTTTATTACAGTGTTGTGTTACAAAAGTATATACAACCAGAAAATGTATTCATAGGAACACTGTTTGTAATGAACAAAACGCAAAAATACTTCACAGAAGTTGTGCAGATAGTGGAGTATAGAACAATGATGCTTTGTGTCAATCAACATGAATGGGGTTACCCCACTTCATCATGACTGAATCACACACACACAAAGCTGAGCAGAAAAAAGCCGGGAAAAAATATGAACTGCATGCTTCTATTTACACACAGCCTAAAAACAAGCTCAAGTGAATATGCTGTGAAAAGTCAGCATGCCTGAGAGGGTCATAACCATGGAGACACAGGAGGGGAAGGTGGGCACATGAGGTTGGTTCAGGTCTATTATCTGGATGCTGGTCATATAGAACCCTGTTGATCTGAAACTTATAATTTATACTGTACTATTTACAAATAAATCGTTAAGAAAATGCACAGTAGCAATCTATGAGCATTTATTCTTAAACATTCCTGCTATAGATATCTTTTGATAACATTGTTATCAAATGTTCTTTTAAAAATGTAATTATAATGAATTTATCTTTAAATTTTTAATTTAATGTCTCCAAAGAATCTCTTTTTGGAAAAACCTAGTTCTTTAAATAGTGTTAAATAACTATCATAGCAATTTGAGTGGAGAGTTTTGATGACTAGAGATCTTTCTACATCTTGGATGAGTTACCTTCATTTGTTTCTTAATCTTCCCTTGGGCTTATTTCTAGAAGGGTGCTAGTATATCTGAAAAAATAACTATTCCTTTTTATTATTTGACAAATCAAAATTCTTTCATGACTTAGATATAATACAATACAATGAAAACTATTTTATAAAGAGAGTTTAAGGAATAAGTTTCATTATTCTTATTGTAGAGTAAAAGAACTTTCTGTAACACTAAGGTCCATGTCTGAAATTCTGACAAAGAAAGATCCAAATTGGAAATGATATCCATTGTCACATACATAATAAATCTTCTTGCTTCTAAAATATTGAATTATTTAGACAAGGTCTCACTAAGTTGTTCCAGGATGGCCTCATCTTTACTATGTAAATTTAGCCCAAACTCACAGCCATTCTCCTGCTTTAGTTTTCTCAGTACTGGGATTATGGACCCATCCTCCTGCCTCAGTCTCTCCAGTACTGGGATTATAGGTATGGGCTATCATACCTGAGTTTTGATATTTCTAGTGAAACTGGAAACAAAAGATCCTTGGTTAAAACATCTTAGTTTATGTAAGCAATGGTTGTTCTTTCTACCAAGATTTTATCTCACAAAGTAACCAGTGACACACTATTCCCATATAAAGCTTTGATCTGAAAACATCATCTCAGCCCATACCTAAATCAAACCACAGGACCCCTCTGGTCTCAACATACTCATTTCAAGGACATTTACAGGCACACCCAGACAAGACTTTTGTTTGGAAGCCACAGTAGGTAGATTTGCTGAGCTGCACATAACTGTAATCTTTGTTAAAGCTTTGAAGCTCCTGAATGAGAGGTGGAGCACTAACTGCAGATATTTAATGTATTAACTGTCTAAGACTTCAAAGGAAGGATGATTAACTCAGTGACACACAATTGCTCCAGGGACAGGAAAAAAAAATAAAAGCAGCAAACACAATTCATATGCCTATTTCTTTCCCATAGTAATTAAATGACAATGGTAAGTGAGCAATTTCTTTTCTAAAACTCATTTAAAAATACTTTTAAGTTGGAATTTCCCTTGAACACTCGCTTAACTTCATATGCCAGCTCATACCACACAGCACCGATGGAGCTGGAAGCCTTGCTGTTCTCCAAGAGCAGAGCATCACTCATCTGCCTCTCTCAGTCTAAGGTGCTAACTGGACTTGGCTGGCATCCTGCCCGAGTCCTCACCTCTTCTTCCTCCACCTTTCCTATTATCCCAATCCATCCAACTCCTTCTAGCTGCATTTGCCTTTCTGTCCATCATGTGCTAAGTCACTTTTACAAATACTTCTCTCAGCATCTGATACTCATGTACCACTTTGACCTCCTAACAGGTAGCTTACTGGTTTCAAACTGTGATTCCCCCCAATCATTAATTATCCTTCTGAAGTAGCTAAGGCGTTGGACACTGTAGGAGGGAATGATGACATGGTGGCTACATCTGCACAGGACTTTAATTTACCAGCTGTGAGTTACAAATTTGTCCAATATTGCATGGTGTACTTTATAAATCCAAGATGTCACAGCTTACTATTTCTTAAAAATTATAAAATTGGTTCTTAAAATAATAATAAAATTATTTATTATGATTAGTGAGACAGGGTCTCACCCTGTAGCCCTGGCTGAGATGGAACTTCCTGAGATCTACTTGCCTTTGCCTCCTATTTATTAGGATTAGAGGCATAAACTACCACATCAGAAAAAAAAATGGTTTGTAAGTCCTTTTTAATGTATATAAGCTTAAATCTCTAGGAATCTGAAAGTTTGTGCCATTTTGGAATATCCAACTCAAGACGGTTAAAGGGCATTCTCCCCTAATCCTACGACAATGTACAGACTGGAGAGGTCTGTAAGACAGCAACCCTGACAGGGAAAAGAGGCCCTCAGGAAAATGTTTGCAGTCAATGCCAAAAAAAAAAAAAAAAAAAGCAGAGGAAATGGTGCTTCTTGAGAATCTGGAGGCTGAAGGGGAGGACTACACACTACCAGAAGGAGCAGTGGCTGTGCAAGGCACTCTGTGCTGTGTGCAAGACAGAGGTTCTCAGAGTTACCCATGCCGCCCAAGCAGAGGGTAAGAGGCAGTGTATCGTGGAAAAGAAGTGAGAGTAAGAAGGTCCCTGTCACTCCTGTCCATGCCTCCCGGTAAGACCCTTGGAACACCGACTCTTACGTTAGTGACTCTTATTATTGCTTATAACGGAAACACAGGACCTCATTCCTATAAGCTCTGAGTCTATACATGTCCACGAGAAGCCACTTTGTCTACTACATATTGTTAGTTTGTTAACACTGAACTCATGGCAAACAGTACCATAACTCAAGCCTGACCCCAGGTATTCTCTTGGAGAAGCATTGCAATGCTCTGTTGAGTTTAGGGACACAAGTCAGCACCTCAGCACTGGACTCTCTCTCTCTCTCTCTCTCTCTCTCTCTCTCTCTCTCACACACACACACACACACACAAACACAAGCATGCGCACGCACGTGCACGTGCATGTGATTCATAAAGTATTCAAGTGACTGTTGACGGGATGCTTATTTAGAGTTGGAGAGTGGAAAGCAAATAAGCAAAGTGGCTTTGTTTGACTTTAGATAAGAACAGGGGCTGTTGAAAAGGCAACTTTTGTGGCTCTAGTATTGATTTCTTGTGAGTAGCAAATTTGTAAACTCATAATCAGTGAATAAGAAAGACTGAGTGTTATATACTCTTATTTGCAAAAGTCCCTGAAAGTGCCTTTACCCTTTTATAAAAACAAACAAAAAAATCAACAACAAAATAGGTTTATCTCCTTTAAACCAAACTAAAACCAAACCAGACCAAACCAAACCAAACCCACACCTGCAACAACAATAAGTGGTGTAGGCCTGGAGAGATGGCTCGGAAGTTAAAAACTTGTACTGCTCTTGAAGAGAAACCAAGTTCAATTTCAGGCATCCATATCAGGTGACTCACAAACACCTGTAACTACAGTTTCAAGGGATCAGACACTTCTGCCCTCTACGGACACCTACACTCACATGTACAAACTCTCATGCAGAAATACATGCATACAGATCATTTTTAAAACATGAATTAGAACCACTAATATTGGTATAATTCCTTTAAAGTGAAGACAAAATATGTCACATATGCAAATCTTTAGCAATATCTTTTGAAAAAAGAAAATGTCCCATCTGTTTAATTGGAGGAGTGGAGCACCAGAGTACAGTGAGCCAATGCTGGTGTTGTTCTGAATTACAGGACATTTAACATGGCCATTTATAACTAGCCAAATTACCCATTTTTCATTTAAAACAGACATGTTTTTGAAGATTTATTTTTAATTTTTATATGTATGCGAGTTTTGTCTGCATTTGCCTGTGAGCACCATGTGTGTGTCTGGGGTCCAAGGAACCAGAAGTGGTTGTCAAGCTCTCCTGGAACTGGAGTTAAGGGCAGCTGTGAGTGCTAAGAACTGAATCTGGGTCCTCTGTAAGAACAGAAAGTAGTCTTAGCCACAGAACTATCTCTCCAGCAGTAAGAACAAGTATCTTTTTAAAAATGAAAATAATAAATGCTGTTTAGTATACCCCCCCTTTTTTTAAGAAGGCACTTGAAGATTTTCCACAAAGGGAGGAGAGAGACAGGGCCACTGTAATGAATGGGATCCATCACATCGGCTCTGAAACGAATGATGGGAACAGAGGAAGAAAAGGGAACCAGAGGAAGGAAGCTTCCAGTCAGGAATCTGGAGAGGTTCAAGTAAGGACAAGACTTCAGAGTTTCTGTAGCCAACAAAGATAAAAGAAAATTAATAGTGAAAACGAAAAGCTAGAGGCTGAGTGAGAAAGTTCAGTAAAATGTATCTTAATCCTGTTGTGACGTAAATGCAATTTACAAAGATAAAGGGGTAAGCACATCCATACATTTTTTATCTTGTATCATAAACTTTAGCGAAGACATAAAAATGCAGTTACTGTTGCAAAGTCGGAAACAGGTACTTCTAACACTATATGAGTAAGGGTATGCATGTTTGATTAGGAGTGTGGAAGGATAGTGAAGTATCTTTGTGGACCCTACACTGCATAGAATAGATGGTTTAGCAATAAAGGGACTTAGAAATGTATTGCAACTCTGTTCACGGGTAGTGCAGATGTGGGTGATGTACTCAATTTGCATTTATCGTATCATAAAGAGAATAAGAATGAAACAAGATAATAAGCTGACTAAAATGGAAATTAAGCTACAAATACAGCTAGCAATGAGGTATTATATAACCACTAAAATTATAAGTGACATTTCACAGATACCTATGGAATAATATCTTGAAAGTGATTAAGAAAAAAGTATACAGGGAATGTATGTATAGTAAGCATATGACTGTATCCATTAAAGGGAATGAAAGATCTTGGTGTGTTTAAGCATTTGTGCCGATTCACCGGAAATGCCAAGGGAGACACATTATTTGTTTCAAGAGAAGGAAATAGTCTCTGAACATCAGTGGCAGGTGGTTTTTCTTTTAGAGATTTAACATTTTAAATGATATGAGTCTATAGAATATTCTAAAAGTAAAAAAAAGTTAAAAACTATAAATGTTACTCTTTCTGACAGTGATGATCAAAATGAGAGATGCAGAAGGCAGGAAACATTTTCCAATGTGAAAACCCTCAGACAAATGATATCTTTTACCTCTGTCTCACACACATGCTTGCACTGTCTGAACTGTGATTTGTTCTACATTGCTGGTCTGACAAATTGTTATTCTTCTTTCAAGATTCTTATGGAGACCCTGAATCTGTGTCTACCCTACCTCTTTATGAAGCTAGTTCTAACCTTCACTGTAACTTTTCTTATTTTAATTTACTTAGTCCTAAGCCTGCCTTCTCCACTGCATATTAATTTTGAACATAGTCTCTGAATGCAAAGCTACTGACAGTGGAATTAGCTGCCCTCAGCACTGACATGGTCAGGTCAGTCTCCTCCCAAAGAAGTCAGCACACCCCAGGAAAGAGGAATCCTGGCACAGTGGCCTCTGAGAACAGCTGGCTGAGAAGCAGGCAGGACTAGGCAGGTCCTAGAGTGCACAGTGAGTGCAGGAGAGAATGAGTTAGCAGGGACTGTCCTTGCTGTTCCTTCACTGTTGCTCAGATTGACTATGGGATAGACATCTGCACAAAGGAGGTGTTGGTATGGAAAAATATATCCAAGTGAGAGACAACAGAGAATTCTCAAAGGAAAAATCATGAGCAAAGATGTTGTGTGTTTATGAACAAACAAGAAAGCATTAAATTTTTATAGAAACTTAAGATCACAGTCAAAGACCTATCAAAGTAAGAATAAAAAAAAATGATGAGTGGTGATGAAACTGATAGTCAGCAATACAGTGACGGCAGAGATGCTCCTTTAACTAAGTCTGAACAGACTTCATCTACCTACCAGCAATGATAGGTCACTGTTCCTACATAGCTTCTCTGCTAAGGGTCAGAAATTCTGGGCCCTCACAATGTCAGTGTTCTTCCACCATTCACCCCTTCTATACCCCACTATTTGCTGGTTGCTGCCCCAAGACTGTATAATATATATACAATACATTGTGTTGTATCTTAACAATGAAACATCTTCTGTTTCTGCTATTCATCACACAGTGTAAAAATGCTTCACTCAACGTTTCAAGTGAATATGCAAAACACACCAGTCCATTTTCTTTCCATGACTCTTCACAGCTCTGCTGTATCCCCCACCCCCAGTTTTTCTTTTGGCCATGGTGACCCTGCTGATTAGAATGCCCTCTGTCCTTTGTCTGATATGCAACCAAAGGAACATCTCCTTCAGGACTCCGCTCAGGACAAGCTCTGTCAACATTCCCACTATCACACTCCAGCTCTGCAGAAAGACAGAGAGTGGCTTTCATTTCCCAAGGTGGCAATGTGCAAGTGCATGGGCTCTGCCATGCCTGTACCCCGCCGAAGGTGGCTACTCTCTGTTCTTCCCTTGCCCCAGACTAGAAGGTGGCAAGGTGCAATTTTGTGGGCTCTGCCATGCCCGTACCCCACCGAAGGTGGCTACTCTCTGTTCTTCCCTTGCCCCAGACTAGAAGGCGGAAAGGTGCAATTTTGTGGGCTCTGCCATGCCTGTACCCCACCGAAGGTGGCTACTCTCTGTTATTCCCTTGCCCCAGACTAGAAGGTGGAAAGGTGCAATTTTGTGGGCTCTGCCATGCCTGTATCCCGCTGAAGGTGGCTGCTCTCTGTTCTTCCCTTGCACAGCACCAGAAGGTTGAAGAAAGGTCCTAGATCTGCATGGCCATCATCTCATTAGTGTCTAGGAGAATGTCTAGGATACAAGAGATGTCAAATCTATGCTTACTCAAAAACAAAAACAAAAAAAGGAAAAACCCAACAGCTTTACCTTTGCCCTTTCTCATGGACTTCAGTGATGACCTTACTTTAACCCTTTCTGGAAACCTCCATTAAGTACACTAGTGGCAGACTGCTTGGTATCAATCTCAAACCTATCACTTTCTGGTTGTGTCATAATGATACAAGCCTATTTCCTCTGTCATATTGATTTATGTCCATTAATAACATCTGTTATGCGATAAGTTGTATCAAGGTAAAATGAGGTGATTAGGGTGAGCCCTAATCCAAAGTGCCTGCTTCCCTTAACAAACCGATGTCAGGACATATATGCAGAAGGACAATGCCAAGGAACACGAGGAAAATATAGACATTTCTACCCCAGAAAGAAGGCTGGCAATATTGCAAAGAGCTCTTAGAATGAATTCAGACTGTCAGTACATTGGTTTGGTATATGTAGAACTCAGACTGTGAGGTAGTCTATTTGCATTGTTGGAGGAAATCATATTTGGTTAGTGAACCTCTAGCAAACTAATACTGCACCACAGTCTCCTGGGACCCAGTTTAAAATGCTCTAATTTTGTGATTCCCAGTTCCCAGCTATTGGAACTTTGACAATCGCCACTAAGTGACTCTTACTCATTTGGCCATATGTCCCACAACCACCAGGGCCATAGAGGTCTTTACCTCTTCACCCAGAGGAGAGCTATTGTTCCCCTCGTCTCCCCATCTATGGAATATGCATAGCACATGTCCTGAGCATGCCACCCCTTTTCAGTTCATGATTTGCAAGGCCTTCTCCTAATATATGTCTAACTGTAGTCAAGTCCTGTATCATTGTTCATCTTCATGTCATTTTTCAATTTAGGAGGCATGTTTAAGTATTTGTTGTATGCCAGGCTAGAACATAATAGAAAAGAAATAAATTCTAGACATTACTATTTTTTTTTGTTGTTGTTTTTGAGACAGGGTTTCTTTGTGTAGCTTTGGAGCCTTTTCTGAAAGTCACTCTGTAGCCCAGGCTGGTCTCGAACTCATGGAAATCTGATTGCCTCTGCCTTCCCAAGTGCTGGGATTAAAGGTGTCCACCGCCTGGCAACATTACTTTTTTTTTTTTTTAACATTTTCTGGTTGTCTGATCTCACCAGGTACTTTGGGAGGCTTACTATGATATAATTTTATTAATTTTTATTATACACTTCATATATTGAAATCAACATATTCTCATTTCTTTGATCGTCAAATGGAGTCTCAAAACATTAAATAATATCCATGTAAAATGTGACTATAATGGATCTCAGATGAACTTAATCTATCTCTTCTAGGATTCCTCCCTGTGAATTTATACCCGTTATAAAGTCCGTATCAAGTATGCCTTGTTCATAAAATTTCTGATCACCCTGGACAGAAATACCAGAGATACTTCAACTTTGTTATTCATTATTTCAGTTTATATTTTATGCCTCTATATACTCTCTGGCAATTTTCTAGAAGCCTTCATACTTTTGAAATGCTGCAGTTTGCATTTAAAGTGTCCCTTGAGGCTGATTTACCAAATACTTAGTCCTAAATGCAATGTTCAGAAGGAGAATAATCATGCAATGTGGGCTTTACTTCATCATTGGATTAATCCTGGACCCTTCTTTGGTAGCATTATTGCAAGAAAAAGAAATTTTTCAAGCTGGGATCTAGTGGGAGGAAATAGTTGATGTTAACTGTTAATACATTTTGTTATAACAATCTGTTAACAGATTTTGTTATGCAACTTTGAAAGTCACAGAGGGGAATTTTATTGGAGACTACACCTTTTCCTAAGCCTGTTTCTGGGCCTTCCTGCTTCCAGCCCATGATGAGATGAGCAGATTTCTTAGACCACCTGCGCTCAAACATGGTGCTCAGCTTCCCTCAGGCCTAGAGCTCATGGATTGAACACCCCTGGAACTGGGAGATCAACTTATCCTTCATGCTCTAAGGTTCTTTTCCTCAGATACTTTGTCACAGATGGAAAAGGTGAATAACACATGAATCAAAGGTCCAACTATAAAATAGGATAAGTTTTTCTATTACAGAAAAGTCTAGTCTTCAGTGGGAATTCATCATTTGCTAAACCCAAGGTCAAAGTTCTCGCTTGTGTTTAAATTCACATAGCAAAATCTACATGAAAATCAACTGGTATTAGTTATCCAGAATTTAATATATTGTATTCTGTTTCAAAATCCTTAATAGGCACCAAATTATATAGTATCAAAGAACACATTCTAAGTTGAAATCTTACACTGAGTTTAAATTGTTAATGAAATAAACATAGGAAAATGAAGGGAAAAAATACAGCAATTAAAGCCCACAAAGCTAAAAACAGTATGTGAAAGTATGTAATGAAATGAGCAATTCTATCATTAAATGAAATTACACATTTAACAAGGTTAAAAAATAAAAGGCAAGGATCTTTTGCACATCAATCACAAACATTTTAGGATACAGAAAGACTATCTGAATCACTACAATCTCACTAGTACTTTTACTAAATTTCATTACATCTAGCCACATTAACAGATACAATTAACATTTGCAGACATGATATCACATTATGCTGAGTGGCCAGCATTTTGCAGAGTTTCAAAGAGTCTTAATTGTTTGTCTTAGTACAGATTCCCAGAGCAGAAGTGGAGCTGTGGTGTGTTTTGTGGAATCGTTTTGCTTTGGCAATCAGAGTCTGATTCTAGTAAATCTTTTCTCAGAAATACAATTTTAACTTGCAGTAACAACATCAACAACACAAAAAGCTTAGCTGCACACTTGTGAATCCAGTCCTGAATTTGCTAGATTCATTCAGGTCAACAGTGCTTTAAAAACCCATAAGATTTCTGAAACTTGTCCTTGCCATGTGCCTAAATATAAAAGTACAGACATCCTAGTAATCAGCTGGGCAATATGGGGTAAATGAGATGAGCAGAGCAAGCAGTCCACCCTGTGTCCTCCATTAGTGATGATGAGAGTCGTGCAGTTAATCCACTCTCTCTTCCTTTTGTTTTCATGTCCTTTGCAGGGGTCCAATCCAAAGCATTTGCTTTTTGTCCCCTGCCCCACCCAGGACAATACTTACTTACCTCACTTATGAAGGATTTGGCTGTGGCAGGATTCATAACAAGGATGGCTCTCCTAAGAGTGTCTCGGTAGCGATTCAACTCCTCTATCCTCATGGTGTCGAAGAGGGTGGTGATCATTTTATTGATGTTGTTTTCCACCTTTTGAAGGGCAACATCCATTCCCTGCTGGGATACTTTGTCCAAAAATTCCTGTATCCCACGGATATCTAGGAACATCACAACACAGGAGAAAAAAAAATCTTTTCACTTTTGAGCAGTTTCTTGTTCAACAAGGCATAAATTCTCAGATTTATTTATGATTTGGTTTAATTAATATCTTTACATGTAAAAACAGGAATTAATGCAAAGGGATGTATTTCTATCCACTTATCATTCTAAGTTAATTAAATAGTGGGGAAAATTGGTTCATGGTAGAGAGGGGTGGAGAAGAGGTTCATCTCAATAAAGCATGGATAATTTCTTCAGCATTAAAGAGGAATAAACAAACAGTCTAAACATTAATTCTGGCTGTTAAGAGCTTTAGTACTGAATCTCTTGGTTTTCATGGTGGAAATGGATTATATCTATCATCCAATTTTAGCCTATCTTGGTAAATGAGTTCAAGGTTACCTCTTCAGAGGGAGAAATGTTACAGTAGCAATTGGAGACCCATTAAGGGAAAACTATTTCCTCTTGATCAAATGAATGAAATCTACCTCTGGCCTGGGTAGAGTCCTGATTTTTCTAACTACACAAAAGATAATTCAGTTGGGCCCCTTGCTTTAGAGACCATCCTAAGGAAGGCAGTTTCACATAGTGCCAAAAGAAAGAGATGAGAGGAATAATTATCCCCTTAATTAGGTAATGTAGTTTCCTCCCCTGTGTGTGGTACAGTCACTACAGGACTGCGAGGATCTTGTTCCATCTCTCCACCTTTTAGCTTCAGGAGGTATAACTTCATTTTTTCTTCTTTTCTGTCTCTTTCTTTTGGATGCCAGACAGAGCCTAAGTGTGGTGATATTTTGTTTGTTCTCTAACAAAGCTTGCCTGGAGATCAGAGCAGGGAGTTAGCCACCAGAGGCCAGGCAGTGGTGGTACACACCTTTAATCTCAGCACTTGGGATCTCATGCCTTTAATCCCAGTACTTGGGAGGTGGAAACAGGAAAAGCTGGGTGGAAAGAGGAAGTGTTGAGGCAGTGAGGAGACAGGAGCTCAGCCTTTTCAGTCTGAGGATTCCTAGAGGTAAGAAGTCTTTTTAGTGGCTGGCTGCTCTGCTTCTCTAATCTTTCAGCTTTTACCCTGAAATCTGACTCCGGGTTTGTATTAAGATACTGAGAATTCACGATACACCTAAGTATATTTTCTCTGGTACTTTGGGCTTTTTTTTTTTTGTTTCTTCACTTAAACCATGTAGCTGTTTGTAGAACTTTCACACATAACTCAAAGACATGGTCTTTCTCTGTTTTTCCTGTCCATAGCCCTCCTCTCTGTATAAGCACAGATTTACAGCTTTCCCACCTTCTAGTTTTTCTCTCAAATTCTAATAAAATTGTCTTTGTGCTTCAAAAACAAACAAAACACACCCCACTATTTTTCCTCCAATTTCTTATATCATGGAAGCCATTCATTTCATTTATCATAATCCATAATCACAAAATGTGTTACTATCATTACTGTGGAGAAATTATGTTAGGTCAATTAGAAGGAAGATCATAATTAAAAAGTGAAATTAAAAGAGTGAAATACTGTCATTCATGACAAATGAATATCACTAAATCAACATTCACAATATAACTAGAATACTTTTGGATGTTTCCTTCCAAGGGTCTCAAGTCAATCGATGCTTACATAAAACAAACTACATTATCAAATATGTAGATCTAAATACCCAGTAGGAGATAAGATATTTTATTTTTAGGACGATGAAGGTGGGTTGGCATCATGTGTACAAATAAATGAAAATGTAACTTAAGTATTTTTGAAATTACTATCCAAGGTTTTGAATGTATGGTGACCTTCTAAATATTTATACATCAAATTCAAATATGAAAAGTTCTCAAAATTTTTCAAATCAAAAGTTCTGTGTTCTTTTCTTTTCTTTTTTTAAAAGAATTATTTATTTAGTATGTATACAGCATGTATGACTGCAGGCCAGAAGAGGGCACCAGATCTCATTACAGATGGTTGTGAGCCACCATGTGGTTGCTGGGAATTGAACTCAGGACCTCTGGAAGAACAGTCAGTGCTCTTAACCTCTGAGCCATCTCTCCAGCCCCCTCTGTGTTCTTTTCATGTTTAAGTAAGGGAAATAAAATACAATGTCAAAAATAATTATCAATAATTTAATTTTATTAGTTCACAACTTATATTTTTTATTTTATGCCCATGGCATGAAATTAGAACTTTATCTCAAAATTTCTAATTGTGTGTGATTGCATTCATGCAAAATTTGCCTCTCAAGTGAAATAATTAATTTAAAAGCAGTAAGTAAGCTCATATAACAAGAACTAAATAGCTCCCAACATAGAAAGTGATATTTATGCATAATAAAATTTTGTATTTGCAAAGTTACAAACTAATTCTTAAAATCTGTGCTTATATGATTGATTTTAGTTTTAAAACTTCACAGTAGTGATATGTTCATCTCTGTGATAATTCTGTCTGCATACATTTTACCTTCCAGTCTGTATTTCTAATTATGTTATAAACCTGAGCTATCAGTATATAAAAAAAAAAGGCTCAGTGGACACAGCAGAGCAAGAAACAAAGGTGTGGGAATAATGAAGGTAAACAGCCGAGTCTGAAAATATTTAACAGTACACTGCTGACAGGTGGGCTGGGCAGGGTTCAGTCTAATGAAGCACAGCAGACTCAGGTCTATACATAATATCAGGAGTATGAACACACAAAGCAGTGCTCTCAAAAGTTTGGTGTCAATCACAATCACTTGATAGAATTAAAAAACAGCCCGGGTCTATCTCAGAACTCAGAACATAATTTTAATTTTGAATTCTAAGGTTTTAGTCTATTTTTATTTGAATCACTTAAAGATTCACATACATAAAATATAAAAACAAAAAGTACATTGAAAAGGAACTGAGATGCTCCAGATTGCGCACACTCTGAACTTTGATTCTTACAGTAAATATTGGTGCAACTTAACTCCTTCACTTGGTAATAAAAATGTTTCCTTAAAACTATTCACTCTCCAGGCAACATTGGTACACTCCTTTAATCCCAGCACTTGGGCAGCAGAGGAAGATGGATCTCTGTGAGTTCAAGGCCATAACTTTGTAACTTAAGGTAGATTTCTGTTATAGAGGAATCAAGCAATAAGTGTTTTCTTCATCTGAGGATGATACAGCTGATTATGAGCAGCAACTGCTACATGTGAAAAGAGTCAGATCCAAATCATGCTATTAGCAGCTGTGTATAAAAGATTCATTAAAAGAAAGAGTAGGCCTTTGGGTTTGTTAATTAAACATGAGAATAATCAACCATCTCAATTATTCAGCCACGTTATCTTCATTCTGATTTCGTTAGTCAGTGAACTAAGTTCCAAAAGTTACAGAAATAAAAGCACATGGTTCTTGACCTCAAGGAGCTGCCAGACTGATTGCACTTGTCAGTTGGGGCTATTTATTAATAACAGTATGTTTCCCAGCTGCTGTTAGTCTTGCTTACCAGATAAATACATAAGACCATTCATCTACTGAGTAATTAAATGTAGGATTATGGACAAAGGCAATCTCCCTTGAGCACCACAGGGGTGTGTGTGCTCAGCAGGAGACTGATCTCTTTTCCTTATTGCCCACATCCCAAACCTTGTAATCTGTGGATAAACCAAATTATATTCCAAAGAGGGATCAAGCCTGATGATGGGATTGAGGCAGTTCATCCAGTGAGATCAAAATAGAAAGGTAAACTTCATAACTTGGGTAAGTCCAGTATCATCAGGAAGACATAAAGTTGGAAGAGAAGCATAGGAAAAGAAACAACTAGGGGTGAAGATTTGGAGAGGAGCAATATGGATGATTGATCTGAGGAAGAAGTGAAGAAAGGTGGGTGGGCATCTATGGAAGCCACACAAGGAAAGGAAGTGGATTCTCCATCAGAACTATGAGAAGAGAGCATGCTTTGCCCATACCTTGTATTTACGATGCTTAGATCTGATGACAGACTTCTGACCCATAGAAGTCTACATAACTTGTGTTGACCCTCCAAATTTGTGATAATCTCCTGTACCAGCAATAGACATTAATAAGAAATTACGCTTCACTCTTTAAGTCAACATGTTTCAAATTAATATCCACTGAATTTAATTTCAGAATCACTTGGAAATGCTTCTGGGACTTTATAGCCTTATTACATTCTGGTGAGCTCTGAAATCCTCCTAACAGAGCCCATGATGACCCCTGAGGAAACAGTCTGGGAAATAGTTCTTCGATTTGTGTCACAGACTTGAGAGAATCATAACTACAGATCCTCTCTTTTCCTAGTAAACATAAATAGCCCAATCATTCTGCAGCATTTCCTGGCTATCAGCACTTAGCCTAATCTACCTGCTTCCATTAGGGAGTATAACATGAGTGCCAGATCAGTATCACTGCTCTTAAGGAATTCAGACTTCATACTGATACTTATTTTACATTTATGGAGTCCAAAGGTGTAGTCTTTTGTTGTTGTTGTTGTTGTTGTTGTTTTTTGTTTGTTTGTTTGAGGCAGGGTTTCTTCATGTAGTTTTGGTGCCTGTCCTGGATCTCACTCTGTAGACCAGGCTGGCCTTGAACTCACAGAGATCCACCTGGCTCTGCCTCCCGAGTGCTGGGATTAAAGGCGTGCACCACCACCACCCAGCCAAAGCTGTAGTCTTAATTTTCAGGTTTAAAATGACCTTCTACATCATTTCTAGTCATCCTTGTTATTTTTCTTTATGGAAACAATTTTCTTTGTGTCAGGGAAGCACATTGCATTTGATGTCAGAAAACCAGGCTTGGGTCAGTAAATTGCTTCTACAGTATAGCTCTGTTCACTTGGAATCACTATCATAATTGATGTCTCCTGTTTTCACTTTCTCATTGTATGAGCTCTCTTCCCAGAGCAAGATGCCATTTTTTACATATGAAATAACCCTGGCTTCATCTTTTGCTTTCACATGTGTCCGGCCTTCTGCATTCTACCCCTGATGATCCTATGCTCCCAGGCTAGTCAGCCTGAGTCCTTGGTTCTTACAAAACAACTGAAGCTGAGGAAATCCATAATGGAAACGAATGGCTTTTCTTGTGCACTGGGTTGTAACGATGTAGTTTTATGACTCCAAGAGTCAGAGGATCTGGCTAGACAAGTGAAACAGAAAGCCAGCCTGTTCCCTATCCAGAGCAAAACTCCACCAGTCAGGTACAAATTAAAGGAGAAGGAAGAGGGGAAGAAAAAGAGGGAAGAAGCAGAAATGAAGGAACAGAAGGCAGCGAGGGAGCTCTAACTTTTAGTGTTTGACTAATTTCATATATATAAGCAAGCATGCGCGCACACACACACACACACACACACACACACACACACACACACACCACAGCCCAAGTAATTTGGTGATGAAGAGGAAGGCATGGCTGGTTCCTGTCTTTGAGGTGCTTCCAGTTTACAGGAAGAACAAACAGGAATCGAAATCACACTTTAATCGTATAGGGCCTGATGAAGTCACTGTAACAGAGCAGCAAAAGCTTCAGGGAAGTGTGATCCTACATATGCAAACATCCACAATTTTATTTTATTTCACATGAGTACTAGGTTTCTGTATAAAAAAATGAGAGTGGGTAGAATATGAAGGCAGTTATTTAGGCTTCAGATTTCCACAGGATGCACATTTCTGTTATCAAGTCTTTAGTAACCTCAGACAAAACTGCTGCTTTTACATTTTTTTTTTTTTTTTGGTTTTTCGAGACAGGGTTTCTCTGTGTAGCTTTGCGCCTTTCCTGGAACTCACTTGGTAGCCCAGGCTGGCCTCGAACTCACAGAGATCTGCCTGCCTCTGCCTCCCGAGTGCTGGGATTAAAGGCGTGTGCCACCACCACCCGGCCTTGCTTTTACATTTATATTTGCTATGGAAATTTAAAAAAAAAAAAGAAAAAAGTCCTTAATGGGAATGTTAGTGATCTATTTATCATCCATCTATCTATATCTGTCTGTCTGTCTATCATCTATCTATCTGTCTGTCTGTCTACCATCTATCATATATACATTTATCTATCATCTATTTCTCTATCATCTTTCTATCTATCTATCTATCAATCATCTATCTATCCATCATCTATCTATCATTTGTCTTTCAATCAAATACTCTAAGAAAATCCAGGTATCATGGCACATTTCGGCCAGTCCAGCACATGGGAGGCTGAGGAAGAGGCTCTCAAATTCTACTGTAGCCTGTGTGAGTCAGAAACTGACCACCACAAACTATATAGAGAGACTTTGCCCCCCAAAGTCTAAATAGAATAAATAAGTAAACAAACAAATAAATAAGCAATATCATCTTCATAATATTTTATGCACTATCAGTTTCTCTGGCACTCAAATTACATTACCTACTTAGGCCATCTTCCTGTGTAATCCTCTATGATGTAATGGATAATTGGAGGCTAATGATTCATTTTATCAAATCTTGTAAAACAATGACACTATTATCTCTAAAGTAGGATTAATTTTAATCTTCTTAGCAAAAGTCATCTATAATAAAGTAGACTAGTCTTATTTAATACCAGAATTTAATGTTAATTTATGGTTCTAAAGGAACCCTAAGAAGAAACTAGAAATACGAGAAAATAGGATACTATGTTTAAATTAGATATATGATCCACTTTGGTAGAACCTGAACCAGTCATCCATATCAAAGTAGATCACTTTCTTGATAGTCTTGGCCTACTGTGTGCCAGTCATTGTGGAACGTTCTTGAAGAAAGTGGTGAGCAAAACAGAACAGCTCTTGTCCCATTGGGAAATGTGGTCTATACCATCTGATGACAGCACTGAACCAATTACTAATTGAGAAATACAGCAGTATTGTTCTTTTTCAAAGTAAATTACCAACTTAACTAAATATAGTGGATGTCTGTGAAACATATCAAAATAGCAATTTATACTCTCATCATTGTGTTCATACATTTAAAATATTGAATAATATAAGACAAAATTTCTGTAACCTTTTCATGCTTAATTTTTCCTCTATTCATCTTCTCCTTTGAGTAGGTGGAGATATTTAATCATTCTGATCACTTAATGCATTGAAGACCTCAATTTGAAGAGGAAGACTTCAGTATGGCACTGGCTAAGCATGGCGTTTCTAAAATTATGACAACATGCTAAGCTTTAAAATTAAAATGTAGGACCTTGTGACTTTCTTCTCCCGCTTTCTCATTTTACAAATTGGAACACAGCTTAGTGCTGAATATGTGAGATATATCATAAACCAGAACAGATTTTTCCCAATATTTGGATAGCAAAGTATGCTCTCTGTGTCTACTTCCGGGGTGGGGGGAACAAGGCTTTTAACCATCAGGCAATTAAAAAAGTTTCGTTTTAAAAGAACTTATAACTCAAAAAATTCATTGGAGTCATGTAGCACTTTTTTGGCATTTTTAGAATATTTTATTTTATATAAATTTAAAAAGTAAAGATAATAACATGCTGTGCTGTGCTTTGACACATCAGAGCCTGGCAATTATGATCTAACATTGAACATTTACATTTGACAGGAACTTGTCATTTGGGCATATAAGGCTGCCATCTTTTACTATGGAAACCACCTCTACAGTAAAGCTGAGAAATATTTTTAAAGCACAAATCACGGATGTATAAATCCTGAATAGGTGAATATACTCTTTTTACCCATTTGACATAATATATATTAATGCAAAGGGATGGTTCAGTAAACTGCTTGGATTAATTGCATGCTTATTGATGCAGGCTGGAGTAAATGAGGGAACCGAAGGCTGGAAAGTAGCCAGTGACTAATCAACAGCTTTCAGGCTGTTGGGAGAGAATGTCAAGTTTATTATAGTTATCAGGCATTTGAAAGCATCCTTGGGGCAATTATAAACATTTGCAATCAATTAAGAGGAAAGTGTCCATCCTAGGGGCCCTGATTAAATCTACACCAACTCTCCATGGAATAAAGATCATGACTCAGGAATGTATTAGTGAAGAATGTTCCCTAATCTTCATTTCAAGATGAAGGATCCTGCTTACATACCCCAGTCACCTAACTGTGGGCTGAACTTTAATTTGCATTATTAAATGAATGTTTTCACTATGCAGAGTAGTGTGCAAATAATGGAGTTATGATTTCCTGAAGTGGAAGTTGTTCTATACATACAAGTGTTGGATACTATGTATTTCTGTTCATGCTACTTGATTTGGTCAGTTCTATAGTACTTTGTTTTTTTGACACTTCATGGCGATTTGTCTCTGATTTTCAGAATGATGAAGCAATTATGATAAAGATTTATATAAATGGAACCAACCTAGTTGTTCATCAACAGATGAATGGATAATGAAAATACAGTACACATATAAAAATGGAATACACCAGCTCTAGGGAAAAATGAAATCACAAAATTTCCAGGAAAATGGATAAACTTAGAATGACTTTTCTTGAGGGAGGTCACACAGTCTTAGGAAAAATAATTACTTGTTACCCCTCAAATGTGGATTCTAGGGGTGTGTGTGTGTGTGTGTGTGTGTGTGTGTTGGAGAGATGATTCAGTAGTTAAGAACACTTGTATTTATTAGAGACGATCCAGGTTCAATCTCCAGTACCCACATGATGGCTCAGAACCATCTGTAACTCCAGTTCCAGGGATTCAACCTTTGTGGGCATCAGGACTGTGGCGTATACACACACACACACACACACACACACACACACACACACACACACACATATATATATATACATGCAGGTGAACATTAATATACATAAAATATAAATAGATCTAAAAATAACAAATAAAAAGCTTCAAATAATATACATAAATAATTAATATATAGAGAGAGATTGATTGATTGATTTAGGTAAACAGACATGCATTTTGGCAGAGTATAATATCAAAAAGAGCAAGAAAAGATAATATTAGCTGATGAAGAAGGACTCAACGAAAGTAAGTAATGGACACCTGAGTCATAAAAAGTATATAAAGTAAATTGTTAATTATTGTTTTAGTTTCAGCTCTCATAAAATTTTCAGTTTTTGGTGGCAGATAAGTACACAAAAATATATTTGATTGTGAAAGCTTAAAATCCAATGTGAAGCTCCAAAGCTTCACAATGATTACTCTAACTATTTGGAAGTTAATTGAGATGTATAGATAATGGGCCTGGTTAATTTTGCTGTGTGTATTTTCATTTGTAAGTTCTTTATAATAACACATTAATGCATAAAAAGAATTAAATGGGAAAAAGAACTGAGGTGTTCAAATGTATTTAAAAAATAAAATTCTGTTTTATTAAATTTGAAGATGACAAAGTAACCAGTCTTGCTTTCATACTTTTTTTCCCTTTGGTGCCTGTCCTGGATCTCACTCTGTAGACTAGGCTGGCCTCGAACTCACAGAGACCCGCCTGGCTCTTCCTTCCGAGTGCTGGTATTAAAGGCATGTGCCACTGCTGCCTGGCTCTTTCATACATGCTTTTTATACATTTTATCCTACTTTCTTATTGAAAACCATATTTTTATCACAAGTAAACTGTCCATAGAATTTTCTGTTTGAAAATGAATCTACATTTTATATATATTTTTACTCAATAATAAATATATTTGAACTAATTTTGTAAGAAAAAACATATTTCCATCACTCACTATTGCATGTGGTTTTTGCCTTTTTGTAATTGAAAAAAAATTCCATACACTGTATTCTGATCATGCTTTTCTTCTCTCTCAACTCCTTCCAGATTCTCTCTACCTCCATACTCACCCAACTGCACAGCCTTTCTCTCTCTCTCTATTTACAAAACAAACAGCAGAAAAATGAACTCAGAGTCACAAAAAACCCCACTTGCACAAATATACAAAACTGGAACCCAAATATACTGTCAAAAGGCCAATAAGAGAGAAAAATGTCCCAGCAAAGTGATATGAGATCAAAATGTCTACAGAAATACCATCTATTTCATCTTGTGTTTGCCATCTGCTCCTGAATGGGAGCTACCCTGCAGTGTGGTTGACATTCCCAGTGAGACTCCATTGGAGAAAACTAGTTTTTCCTTTGCAAGAGGGGAACAACAGTAAATAGCTTCTTGGTTAGGGGTGCAAGTCCGTGTCGACTTCCTCTTCTCAGTGCTGGGAACCCATCCTTAGTATTCTCAGTTGAAAACATATTTGTATTTTATTGTGTATAAGTCAATCATTCATTGATATTACAATGAATGACATAATTTTTAGATATTTCAGTATAACAAGTTGATAATGGCTCTGACCGCAATATTACAGCAGTTTGTGAACAAAATTCAGGAGCATTCACACCAATGAATTTTCAGTTCCCCCTGAAGGTAGAGGGTTTTTTCTCTTTTTCTTTCCCTCTGGTCTCCTGGTAGAAAAAGCTACATCACACCGTATCGTTCCCTTCTTAGGAACTGACTATTTTGGACTTCTGTCTGCCTCTGAGAAAAACCTGAATGAGTTGCTCCAGGATGATTAGATGAATTAGGCACTGCCATCACATCCTTTGAAACTACTAATTTATGTCCTATTTTTAGTTTATTTAATAATTTGAAATCTGAAAAAGGTGTGTGCAAAACACTGGATAACTGTCTAATAGTCCAGCAACTGATGGATCTTTAAGTACCTACTATTCTGGAAATAATCTCCTCAAACACTGACTCAAAAATATGACTTCTACCTCTTTATGGTGCTCACACCAAGGCAGATTGTACACTTAACACAGACATTCCATAAGAGGAAGTGTGCCACTTTGGCCTTATTCTGGGTAACATCAACACAAAAGCAGTGTGGGATAATTTAGGCCTGCTTGTCATACTCAAGATTCCATGATGGCCTTGCTTGCATACAACATTATTTTCTCAAGTCAAGCATGCAGGGCTGCTGGACTAGATGGAAATCTGGTGATATAAGTTTAAATGTTCCTCAGCCTCCCAGAGTTTCTAGCTGGGTTCACAGAGGTCATGAGCATTTTTTGAGTACACAGCTGGCAATGTCCTTCTCTAATGACCCATGTAGACCAGAATAGGCAATATAATCACTTTCTAATTTTTTTCCAGAAATATCCTGCAGTTCTTGTTGGAAATAAATGCCAAAATCATTGTTATCAGAACGGGGTACTCCAAGTTTCTGGAAATATGGAGAAAACAGTTCTAACATCTAATAAGGCAACTTCAGCTTCCAGAGTTGGAAAAGGCATGGACATTCTTCTTTAAAAATGACTTTGGGATTTTTCTTCACAAAAAAATGTTCTGGCACAGCTTCCCCAAACTGGATATGTGCTTAAATTTAGCTGACTGCTGGAACCTCCATTCTCTACCAGATGGCCCCACCACACTTTTACCATCATTCTTGTAATCTAACCAATGAGTCTATTGAAAACAGCAGGGAATGCATCCTTGCCCATGTAGGATACCTGTTGATACCCCTTTTAATTCCTCTGTCACAATTCTCTTTCTGCATGTGGGATATAAGAAGACCATCAGAGTAGTGGCCTGGTACACAAATTATGACATATTTAGGCTATTTCTGATATAATTGTTGAACCAGGCTATTGTAGCTTGAAAGAAGTCAAGGGCAACCCACTAGGAAATGAACATGACTATGTTCCAAAGAATGTTTTTATTAAAAGAAGTATCAGGCCCAACAATAGCTTTCTGGCCCTGAAAGTGGACAGATTGTCCTGAAGTGGACAATCAGGGCAAAAATTATATCAAATAAATTCAAGAAGTTTCCTTTAATTAAGAGCAGAATTTATTTTATATAAATTGAGAATCTTGAGTATTCTAAGCTGTCAAGGAGGCAAGATTGCTGGTCCCAAAGGTCTATGTCCCATCTGGATCGATCTCACATGCCTTAGAAATAGCACATGCACTTCCAGCTCATCACCCTCTTGAAGGCATTGGACTTGCACCTTGGGGATGGTCTTAAGATACCTTCAAGTGCTGAAGTAAGCAGCAGCCAACAGTGATATACGTTAATGAAACTCCTCTAAAGTGAAGCTACCCTTATTTATTTGGGAGAAGTTTGTAGAACAATCTCTACAAATTTTGTGCTCAATTTTCCTTACAATTGGAGAAGCCCAATTGGAAACATTCCCCTTAATCTAATTGACATGATTAAAGGTAGCACTTCAACTTTGGAGGTCAGTCTATTTGGCTTCAACCCACTGTCTACATCTATAAGGGTCATTTTAGATCACAGGCTTTGTTTTTGTGGGCAGTGGAGTCTCTGTGATCACAAATCTATTGTACCTGGATTGAATGCTTTTGTTCCAGTGGAAAGGTATATACAAGAGTTTAAGGATAATGCCATCCAAATTTTGAAAGTCTGATTGTTATTGGGGTTTATTCTGCTCATTAAAGAGTTGACTACAGTCTTATCAAAAAGTGTTGTGAGAAAAATCAAACGGATTTGATCTTAATTTCTGTCATTCAGATTAATTAGAGGGATTTCTAGTCCATGCATGATAAAATTGATAGTGCTATAGGTGTAAAAAGAGGGATATGGTGACAGCCATTCTCTAAGAAGCTCTTGTGGTACTGCACAGCTTGACAGCAGATGCTCTCACTAGGTAGAAGGACATGAAGGTCCCTTATGTATGCAAGCCCACAGCATATCCATTGAATTTCTTTAGTTCACAGACCTTGGTGGACTTGATATCATTACATTAACACAAGACTCATACTGCTTGCTCTTTCTTGAGAGTTAAGATCCTCTCTGGTCTGTGACAATGGTTAGTGTGTCTAATTAGCTACTCTTGATAATTATTGACTAGGCTATTTTAGCCCAATTATTATTCTGTTTTCCCACTTCTAATAATCATCAAATTTTCCTAATTAAAATGTCATATATTTTCCCTTTACATTATTATAATACTTATGCATTCTGCAGGCTTAAAGTCATTGTGTCTCTTTAATGAAGATGATTCTATACAGTCAAACAGTAAACTTGTTTTTTGGAAATTTGTTAGAAATTAATCTTATTCTATTTTTATTGTGTCAAATACACTAGTGGCCTAGAACAAGAATAATGGAGAGACAACTGATGATTGCATCTGGGCTTCTTAACTTATTTTGAAGTTGCTTGACATTGCATTACCTCATGTTTTCTCTTTTGTGAAAATACTAGTAATATTAACAGGTATCTTTTATTAGATAATGCATATGTTTGAAGAATTTAGCAAAGTGGCTGCATATAGCAAACATTCTCTAGCAGCCTTTGCTATTTCATTCTTGGCTGCTGAGAACATTAAATGACACAATATAAAATACTTATTCTAGTTCCTGGCAAATAAAAATGAGCTATTTTTAATATTTTAGTTGCTCTAAGACTTGATCACATTTTTCTCTATTGAAGTGGCTGTTTCCTACAGATGCTGCCTCACTAAAGCTTCCTTAACCTTAGTAACCAAGATCAAAGTCTACCCAGGAAGCCTGCTGCCAAAATTAAAGTCTGCATTACATATACAACACCAACATTTGCTCATTGATAACTTAACCCACTGTTTCCTCTTTCAAGAGACATATAAACAAGTTTCCTCTTTTATTGATTGTAAGGTTTTTAATATTTAAAGGGAAACATGCATTCTGCAAAACTCATACTTTGTAATACACTAAGAAGTAAGAGCAGATATTTCACACACGGCACAGTACTGAAAGCTCAACAACACAGCCTCCTTTCAAGCCTTCTGGAGGAAAAAAAGGCTTTAATTAATCCCCTCAAATAAAGTTTCCATACTTGTCAAATTCTTTTTGATCCATTTACTTAGAATCAATGATGTCAATTTTCTTTGTTAGGCTACCTTTAATCATGATTAACTACTTCTGAAGAAAAGGACTTCACTAATCAACTAGATATAGAAGCCTAGAAAACACACACACACACACACACACACACACACACACACCCCACTCCCTCTCTCTCTATGAAAGATATATGTGTATATATCCACATATATTTTTATATAATGCACATATATTAAAATAATATATACATACACACACACATAATTCTAAGCAAACTACACCTCCAATCACCTTGTGCCCCAGCATGCTGCCTGATTCCATCCACCAATGATACTTAATTCATTCATTAATGAAACCAATTCCTGATAATCAGGATAAAAGTCAAGTTTAATCCACTTAGAAGGATGTCCCTGATGACTGGATGTGAGCATATTAGCCACCTTCCAGGTATATAAGATCTCTGGGACCTTGCTGTTTGTTTTGGATCCCAGCCTAGGTTTTTATAATTTACTCCAAGTAAATTATAAAAAGGAAGTTTATCAACAGAATAGATGGAAATTGTTTTACTTTTTTATTCCTAAAATTGTGTTTAAACGGCAACCCAATCATCCCTTGTGCGGTTACAGCTCCTTACTCACTCCAAGGCATTTAAAGAAGAATGAAGGACCTCACGTGTGGTAGAAGACTTAGCCTGTATGCTAAATGGATACTTTCAAGACAGCATTCAGCTCATCAATAATGAAAGAGTCTTCTCTTGTAAGAACTCATCTATAATTCTCACAGGATTTGGAAATAAATGATAATAAGTAATTTTCTATTCTACAGACTTTTACAATCAAAGGGTAAATTTCCCATTCTAACACCAAGAAAGTATCTTCATCAAAAAAAAAAAATCACTTTTCTGCTGCTAATTTTATTGGACTGAGTGTTTTCTCCCTTAAAGATCTGGATTTTAGACATTTGTTATTTCAGCTTACACTTGATCCGAGGCTGTGAATACCATTTAAAGTTGAAAGGAGCATAATCCAAGGGGCAAAAGCAGATGAAGGCAGTGCATGTAGGCTCTAGAGACACTCACCATCACCATCCTTAAACACCACCCCACCAGTGATCTAGGCTTGTGTGAGCCAATTGTTTTTGTTTCTTTTATTCACATCAATCTCTTAGTTCTTATTCTGTGACCCTTAAGTAATGTGAATTAAGCAACAGAAATACTGGTTTCCGTCTTGGAGACAAAAAAAGTGTCTTTCTGGAGAGTCTACAGACTTTGCCTGTAATTTGCCCATTGAATTCAATGGGATTATTCTGGCAGCCAAAAGGCCAGGCTACTTTGACTATTTAGGACCAAATATAACTGCTCCTGTCCCCTTCCTGGCCAGCCCCAGGGGGTTGTCCTTTATTGCTGGCCAGATTTTTGCCAACCTTCTGGTTCTCAGCTCTGCTGCTTTTGCTCTGCAGCCCACTTGTCTGTCACTGTTGTGTCTCTTACAATGGAGCCCCATTGTGAGAAGAAAGGATTACGCTAAATGTTTGTTTGTTTTCCATGCTTAATTACTTATTTGCCAAGAAAAACATTCTTTTAATAAAAATGGAAAAACAAGACCCAGAAGAGCAGCATTTCTAAATGAATTCTTCATTGGGGGGTTTATTTATCCTCATTAGGTCATATCCAGTTCCAGTTACTCCTCTCCCTACTCACAAAAATAAGGGGAGAACTACATTCAAAGAGCTTTAGCCTCAGTTAGAAAAGGAAGAGCTTCAGAAAAATGATTTAAACAAAAATACTAGTTTCTCTTAATGTGTTTATGTATCACCAGTAAAGATTTTGAGACGAATTTTTTCCTCCTCATATTACAGTGCCCTCTGGGAAACTGTGTGCTACAGCAGAAGACTGAAATGTTCGTACAGACGAGTTCTAGTTTTTGTAAAACTTCATATTGAATAAAACATGCAGAGAATATTTTCTACTTTCATCAACTATCATGGGTAGAACATTAAATAAATAGTAAGGTCAAAACAAGTGTCTAAACGAGTTTGTCAGATTTCTTTTAGCCAATAGATAAAAAGAGGTTATCTTTATATCAGAGCTCTAAGACCTGCCCATGATTTCATTACCATCATCACCACCATCATCACAGTTACGCATTTTTAAAGGATCGTATTCCCTTTTTAACTTCTTATTATTTGAAAATTCAAGATATATTGTATTCAGACTACAGCACCCCACCAGAGTTCCAGGCTTGTACGAGCCAGTTGTTGTCAATATTGTTTTTGTTTCTTTTATTCCTGCCAGTCTCTGTGACCCTCAAGTAATGTGAATTTTACATTGAGTGATAGCTTCAGATTTATTTATTTTTGAAACAAGATCTCGCTAGGTAGCCCTAGCTGGCCTTGATCTCTCCATCCTTTCTCCCAGCCTGACAAGTGCTGGGATAACTGGTGCATGTTATACACTCTAATTGGTATTTATATTTACATTTTACTTCAAAGATATTAAATACAAAGAATTTAAAAAAAATTTAAAAAAGCTCAATAGCATTTAAAATAGTTCTGTTTGTTTGATGCTGTGAGGTATATTAGAAACAAGAAACCATAAATGATTAATAAGTTCTTTAAAACTTTGAGGATTTAATGAAGTTGCTTCTCATGCAAACATCACCTTATGAAACTCTTCAGATCACAGACACTTACCATATTCACTGTCATAGAAGATGATGAATTTCTGCCATGCATACTCTGTGACTACTCTTAGGATGACTTCATTCAAGTAGACAGGTGGACGAACTGAAAGAGTATAGTCATCATTCCTGTTGCTCCGGGTGAGACCACAGCCACTTCTTGGGGTCCCAGCAGTTGAGCGCTGAATGAAGAGGTGGGGGATATGCATGGCATCTGCCAAAGACTGGAGGGACCCAGCTGATGTGCAACCAATGGAGCTGACTAGGGCCAAGATGCCCTGGTTCATGAGTTCACAGGCTGCAAGAGAGCACAGCAATGCCAAGGTCAGTGGGGTTTGTATGATTTCCGCTCTCTGAGAAGCAATGGTCTGCAGAGTTATCTAAATGTACATTTTTTTACATGCATGATGTATGAAAATAATCCTTATGAAGTGCTGTTGGAATCCAGTTCAAGAATTCTGTTTCTGTCAGCTCTGGGGTGCTATGTAAGCTTCTCTTGCCTTAACTTCACCATTCTTAAATGGGCAAAATAGCATGAATGTAGAGGGATTATTGTGAGGATTAGAAATAAACCAGTGTCTACCATTTGTCTGTCATGGTAGACATTCAATCAATGGTAGCCAAACATGTAACTATCACTTCTTGATTCAGAAGAATAACTGCCTAATATATAATACACATTTTTAGAAAGTAGTTAATGTGGAAAATGGCGAGTGATTAGACAGACAAAGAGATGGAAGGGGAAACTTTTGGCCATCATGAGTCCCCATCCAGATGACATTTTCTTTCTCAATGAGCCAGAACAATGAAATGATTTTGTCCTTTTCCCTAAGAGAAAGTAATATTTAAAATTTTTATATAAATGTTTGGCTCATCTAGCATAAGAAGAGTGTTCTAATGTATACACAGTTGGACTCAAATAAAGCACTGTTATCGTTACGAATGTCCAAGTAAGCAGAATTTCATAAAATTAATGCACAGAAGCTACACAGTTCTCATTTTTCAAACAAAAACTTCAGGTTATGCTTTATATTTTTCATGTATGAGCTATAAGAAAACTGTTTCAGTCCTTAGAAACACAAGTTGGCAAAGTTACATGTAAATCATGAGAAATTTGTTACTGCGTGTCTTAGTTCGGATAAAGAATTTATTTCATCTTATGCATGCTTCTACGTTATAGTCCATTAAGGAGGGAAGTCAGGAAAGAAGTCAAGGCAGGAACTTGGAGCCAGAAACTGAAGCAGAAGCCATGGTGAAACAATGCCAAATGGCTTGCTCTCCATGGCTTTCTCAGACTGCTTTCTTCTTCTTTTTTAATCTATTTTTTTCTTAATTTTTTAAAATGTTTTGATCATGTTCTTTCCCCTCCTCCTATTCCTCCCAGATTCTCTTCACCTAATTACACACCCAACTTTATTCTCTCTCTCAGAAAACAAAGCAAAACAAAACAAAAAAAGTGAAATCAAAACAATTAAATAAAAAAATCAGTAAGATGGAAAATATCCAAATGAAAAAAAAATGTGCTCACTCACAAAAAACATAGAGTCCACTTTGTTTGCTTTTTTTTTCCTGTGGTGAGGAAATATTCTGAAATATCTGTTGCATTTGAAGAGACTGGAACTTTTTCTGGGCCTCAGAGCTGAGTCACTTAATATTAATTCACCTAGGCTACTGTGTACTCAAACTCTTTATTCAATCTGCCTTTAAGAGAACAGTGTAATAATCAAATTTACTTGCCTGAATTTCCTATGTAGTAAATTTTAGAACCCAAGCAAATGCACAACTACAATCTTAAGTTATATACTCTTTCAAGTCCCTGACCCAGTCAATGCATGTACTGAAGTCAAAAGCCACTTTGTAAACTGTAAAAACAACCTTTTATTGATATTGGTTGATAAACAATGATGTTTGTTATTTGAGTCAGTTGGGATCAGTTGTAATCCCTTGTGAAACTCTGTTAAAGATTTCTGTAAAGTATCCCATTCTTTTTGCCCTGTGATGCTTTCTATGCTCCTCAAAAATACAGAGTGAAGAACTTTGTTAGAGAAACACAGACTGTCTCACCACTCATACAGACAGACAGACACAACTCACATACACAGACACATGCAGCACCTACAGAACTAGACACACACAGCTCATACAACAGACAGAAACACATCAGGAAAGACATACACAAGCACAGAGACAAACAGGTTCACAAGACAGATGTTAAGAAGGCAAAGGTAGTCTCATGTGACAGAGGACAAAAGACTCGGGGAACAGGAAATAGAGAATTCAAATCTGGACTTGCTCTTAGTTAAATGACTTCAAGGGGAAATTCTTTTATTTTCTTTGATATGATACTGAGGCATTATAGGTAAAGCAGATTTAATCACTAATGCCTTATAAAATCCACACAGTTTTTGCAACAGTCTGCATGTAACTGAGGTTGGTCTTGAACTTGCTATGTAGCAGAAGATGACCTTGAACTTCTGATTCTCCTTCTTCTATCTCCCAAATGCTTATATCTACGTGCTGCTACACTTGGTCTCTATTTTATTGTCTTCATATACATAATATATAAGTGATTTATAAATTATTTTAAGTTTACTGGTTCATATAACCATCCCATTGCAAATATTAGCAATGATAACTGAAATAGTTACACATGATTAAAATAGGAATCATCAAACAATAGTTAGGGAAAAAAAGGCATCATGTTGAAATTATAATTTAGAAATCATGCAGTCCACGAGTGGAAAGCAGCTGCACCTTGCTGCTATGCCTTGCTGGTGAGGTGACATCCTAGGACAGCATTCTGGAAAAAGATTCTGAGACTCATTAAGAAACACACACACACACACACACACACACACACTCACTCACCACACACTAAAATCATTTTGTGAAGTTTTTAACGGGGAGATACCGGCGAGTTACAGCCTGTGAGTATTGGATGTTTTTTCTTCTTACAAAATTTCCAACTTTATATAGCTTACAGTTTTTAAAATATAATTATGTACAACCCCTTTAAGTGTGGGGAGACTAATGTAGAGGATCCAGGTTTAAATATTGGCCCAATATTCTTTCTACCTTCTATCATAGAAAGCAAGCAAGATAATTTTTCCTTTGTTACTTCAAAATTTTATGTGACTGAAAACAGAGTTCTTCATAGGGAAAAACTCTATTGTTTGTCTATTGTCAGGACTTGCTAAAATAGGTTCCTCTAATTTGTCTTTATGTTGCCCCGGGGGAAACGCTGACCAAAAAGGACTTGGAGGAGAATTTACTTAACCTGCAGGTTGCAGTCCATAATCATAGGACACCATGGCAGGAACTGAAGGATTGAAGCAGAAACCACGGAGAAGCACCACTTACTGGCTCGCACTCCATCACTTGCTCTACTTACTTTCTTTTTTTTTTTTTTTTTT
>CABHPH010163162.1:0-50666 GCA_902168325.1 Peromyscus nudipes
ACACACATGTACACACACATACACACACACATGTACACACACACATACACACACACATACACACACATACACACACACATACACACACACGTACACACACACATGTACACACACACACACACACATACACACACATACATGTACACAGAGATACATGTAACCCAGTGGCAGACACATTCTTCTCACAGGGCCTCATCAGCTTTAGTTGACACTTCCCACTTGAACTTAAATCCCAGGAACACGCTTCCCTTCGCATTTACACTGACTGCCTGAGGAACTATTCTCTTTTGGTACTCTATCACTGTAGCTATTTTTATTATTTTTATTATTATTATTATTATTATTATTAAACAATAACAATATTGTGGTCAATAAAAGCACCAACCAGGCCCGACCCTACTCCGCTTCCGAGATCAGAGAAATTTTACTCTTTTCTTTGTCTTATTCATAGCATGTAAAATAAAATTTTTTACCTCTTACATAGCTTTAGCTGGCTATCTCTCTAGCTGTTAAGGATTAGTATCAATTTTAGTTATTATGCTATGTATACTTTGCATTTATACCTGAGAATACTACACTAAATTTGTACTTTTTCTTTCTAAATGGCATCTTTCTTAGTTCTTTTTTTTTTTTCCTCCATATCCAAAAACTGTGCACCTGACCTTTTCTTTTCTTATCACACGGATGTTTGCCGGTTCCTCCATAAAGGGCCTGCCAGGGTCTCTCTGCGTATTCAGTGCTGAGCCATGAACACAGCTCTCAGTGTGAACGTTGAAAAGTGTTTGCATATGAAAATAAAATAAAAAGCACATTGTTAAACATTTTGAATTTCATGGAAAAAACACAATCTCTCTTGGCATTTTATTCAGAGATAAATCAACAGTATAAAGTCAATGTCCACAGTAGTCTAGCCCTGGAGTGATCACTCAAAAGTGTGTAGGGTTTTTTGTTTTATTTTTGGAATTTTGTTTTGTTTTCTGGGGTTTTTTGTTTGTTTGTTTGCTTGCTGCTTGCTTGCTTGTTTTTGTTACTACTCTGTAGAAGACACTGATGTAGCTCTTAAAAAATTCTAACAATGTCTAAGAGAAATCAGATACCTGGTATATACTGCCTGCCTCTGCAGGAGTGATACACACTTGCAATACTCAAAATCATCCTAAAACTGCACCGATAAAATTCTGTGTGGTGGTTTCAATGAGAATGGCCCCTGTAGGCTCATATATTTGAATGCTTGGTTCCCAGTTGGTGGAACTGTTTGGGAATGAATAAGAGGTGTGGCCTTGCTGGAGGAGGTGTGGCCTTGCTGGAGGAGGTGTGGCCTTGCTGGAGGAGGTGTGTGCTGTCACTGGGGGTGGGCTTTGAGATTTCAAAAGCCTACTCTCTCCCTCTCTCCCTTTGCCTCCAACTTGCAGATAAGATATGATCTCTCAGCTACTGCTCTAGCACCATGCTTCCTGCCATGACCGCCATGGACGCTAACCCTCTGAAACCGTAAGCAAGCCTCCAAGAAACTCTTTCTTCTATAATTTGCCTTGGTCATGGTGTTTTGTCACAGCAACAGAAAAATAACTAAGACACACTGCTCTGGCCAGCTAGCTGTCATTTACTTATAGATCCCTAGATTCCTTCCCTTTATCAGTTTACCACTAGAATGAACCTACACCCAACAAACTACCACCAGTTAGAGAGGCTCACACACAAAGGAAAATCAGAGAAATGCCTGAAGAAAACACTGAAAGAAAAATAAAAATAAAACCACATCTCACTAACTGGCAAGGATAACTGTCTGGAATAATGTTACTTCACCTATCTCTGAAATAAAAGATTACTAAACAAATTGACCTGATGCCAGCCCTCTTAAGAAATGTAGCTCCCTTTTACAGGCCATGTCATTTTTATTTCCTGATGGGTAGGTGTTGGAGCTCCCCAGTTTGTGAGTATGTATCTCTGTGTGCATGCACACTTACTCAATACTTGATGTGCTCACCAGACCATGCACGTCAAGAACTCCAGGACCATCTGTTCTGTTCATTAGTGTGTCGTTAGTGCCAAACACAGTATCTAGCTCAGAGTAACAGCTCAAGCAATACCAACAGCATGGGGGTTACTAGCAAAGTTGCTCCAGGTTTTCCAAGTTGGCTCTCATGCTTATTCCTGGTCAACTCTGCAGAGATGGATCTAATAAATGAGAAAGCGTACATGAATACACTTTCAACAAACAAAACTGACATTCAAATGTAGAATGTGAAATACCCAATGGATAAATAAATATCCACTATAGTCATCGAGTCTAGTATAATTCAACTCAAGTAGTTGCTAACAAATCCTTGTTGAATTGTTTAAGATGACTGTATTGAGGAAGGTGGTTAGGAATTGTTTATCAAGTACATGATTAAAATAATGTTTAATCATTTGTAATTAGTCCTTCAAATATGATTAATTTTAAACTATTTCAATAGACCCCTGATTTAAACAGCAGTAATGTACCTTTGATCCAACAAATGACTATAATGTTTGAAATGAGGCTGCACATCCTTGTGCATCTTTCTACTGCCCTTTTCTGAATGTTCCCTCTAGCTAACTTCTAAGTATAGTTAGTAATGTATTAACTTCTCTTCCTAATCTCTCCCCTAAGTTTTGACATTTCTCTGGTTTGTCTCCCAACCCTGGATGCTGCATAAAGCTGTGTGTGGTGGTTGAGGGTAGGGTTCAGAGCAGGAGTTTGAAATTAGCCTGTTTGTAGTCAAATCCCAGATGTAAAATGTTCTTTGCTTCTTCATATATACAATGAGTTATCTACAACCTGGGGATGTTGCTAGTACCTACCTCACAAGATTTTGTGAAGATGAAGTAAAATGATGACTATAACGTATCTTGAATAGTAATGGCGTGGGGGTTACTAGCAGTAAGCGTCTGCTCCTGGTTTTCCATTGCTGTGTAGTTAGTGCTCAAGAAATATTATCAGGTTAGAGAGAGAACTCAGCATGTAAGGTGCTTGCTGCCCAAGCATAAGGGCCTGAGTTCAGATCCCCAGAACCAGTATAAAAAGCTGTGCGTGGTGATGTATGTACGTAACCTCAAATTATGGAGTGAGGACTGGAGGATCATGGGCTTGCTGGCTGGCTACTGTAGCTGAAACAGCAAGCTTTGGATTCATTGAGAGAGCCTATCTCATTAAAAAAAATAACAAGAGAAGTGATTGAGGAAAAATATCTCAACATCAACCTCTGGCCTCCATAAGCACCTACATGTGCAAGTGTGCACACAAGCACACATATGCACACACACATGCACACATATATGCACACATAGGCATACACATGGTCATAGGCATCTATACACACATGCACACATATATGCACACATGCACACACATGGACATAGGCATGAACTCATAAGCACATATACATGCACACACACACATCAAAAAGAAAAATAAAAAGAAACACTAAGTATCTATCTACAATAGATTCCATGAATTCTTTCACTACCTCCCTCACATCTGAATATCCATACCAACTGTGACCATTTCATCAGTCTTAATTAGAGAAGTCTTTCAAGTTCTCTGAGCCCCAAGGTCCTCGGCTCTCCATTAGGGAGAATAAATGCTCACAAAGACAGAGAAGCCCATATTTATGAAGATGTTTAATGATAAGAGAATTTGTTTTCCCCATTTTGAGTAGAATATTACCACAGTTAGGTAGAAATGTGTGAATAGCAATCAGACTGAAACGAAATAGATAAAATCTTACCTGCAATTAATGCCACATGGTGGGCCTGTAGATGATTCTTATTTTGTTCTGCACTTGTTTATTTTCCCAGTGTTTCTATAATAAGCCTGTACTCGTTCATCAGGTTACTGACTCATCAAGCAAACATTGGTAAAATGCCTCCAGAAACTATACTGTGGTCTGATGACACAAAAAGATTAAGACCAAGACAGTGTATAAAAAGAACGAGTTCTTAAAATCAGCAGGGCAGTATGTGTCACTGGCCACCAAATAGAAAACAGAGGGGGGAAATGTTTCTGCCTTCAAAATGCATCAAATGTCAACTCATAATGTGATGGGAAAGGCTTTAGTAGAATAAGGAAACTTAAAAACATCTGCCAAAATTATTTGCCATAGAAGTGATGAGGGTGTTAATGTAGATCCCAGATACCAGATTTTATAGCCGTATATCAGGTTGAACACTGACAGGGAGCAGCAAATTCTAATAACAGTGCCCCAAGTCCCTGAATGAGAATCTGAGCCTGGTTCAAACTGAGTAGCCCATTTCAAGAGGTGTTTGAAGATACAAAGATTACAGTCAGAACCATTTGGGAAACTTTTGTCGTCGTCTTCTTCTTCTTCTTCTTCTTCTTCTTCTTCTTCTTCTTCTTCTTCTTCTTCTTCTTCTTCTTCTTCTTCTTCTTCTCCAGCTCCTCCTCCTCCTCCTTCCTTCTCCTCCTCCTCATCTTCTTTTTTTTTCAAATCTTGCACCCCCTTCCATGACTTGAAAGTTGGGCATTGGAATGAGGTAGGCAACAGATTAATGTCGACTATATCATCATGTTTTGATACAGTGACTTTGTAAAGTTGCTTAATAAATGAGTCTCATTTTCAGGATATATATATATATATATATATATATATATATATATCCTACAGCACTGGGCATAAATAAGGACACAATTGAAAATAGCACCTGCCACAGTGAATAATTACCATGTGCTCAATCTCCCAGGCTAGAACAAAAGAGACCTTATGTCCACCCCGGCTCCTGTAGATATCTCAGTCACCAAGTTCTACCTATTCTGACCCTGAAGTATATTAAGACTCCTGGCTCCTCCCTGTGGCTTCTGCCTCAGACTGATTGTAGCACGGCTCACTTCTTGCTGGCCTCAGTAATACCTCCTACCCCTCCTACTCTTCCCACCCATCTCCAATATCTCAGAATTTTCTCCTCGAAGAGTTAAAATACAACTATGCCACTACCTTACTTAGAGATCCTCTGTCTTCCTATGCCCAGGACTAAATAATATCTTAACAAACACAGGTTAGGATACCCTTTTAAAAATCTCTCTTTTCAGCTTTACATTATCTCCATCTCCCAAACTGCACACATGTTCTCTGAAGCCTGGCTAGTGCCTAAAAATGATGCTTTGTTTATATCCAGTTCTTTCTATTTTTCTTGACTTAGCAAATTCTCCTTGAGGTTTTAGGAACCTGCTCCAAATACTTCCTTTCCTATGAAGCTGTTCAGTTTCTCCTCCTTTTTACCCTGACAGAATGTCTTTCATCCCTGATAGTACATTGCATTTTAATTTTCTGTTTCTCGCGTTTCTTCTCAACTCAGTGGTAAGCTACCTGAAAGCAAGCTCCATCTATATTTATCCTCACTTCCCAGTCCTTGGCATCTAGCCGATGGACACGGCTTTCCATTCCTACAGTCTTCTTGGCACAATGAACCTCCTACGGCAGGTGAGGAAATTATGTGTCCTTTGTGAACTCACAGCAGCTGTGGTTACCAACACAAGACCCAGGTCAGAATAGTTAGAGAGAGCAGGCCAGTCCCTTGTTGAGCTGTGGGCAGTTTATGGCTGACAGGAGACAGGACATAACCACTGCAGGGTCCCCATTCCCCCATGGATGACCAATGCATGTGTGCATATGGGAAGCACTTAATTGGACTCAATGGGATTAATTAATAAATTAATTATCCTTGGAAATTAACAAATGGGAGCGTGTGAAATTGAAAGTTTCTACACAACAAAGGAAACTGTAGTCTGAAAGTTTCTCAGGTCCTGCCAGGCCCCCACAGTCCTGTGGCCTGCTTATAAAATAATCATTCAGAAGCTTATATTATTTATAACTGCTCGGTCATTAGCTCAGGCTTATTACTGACTAGCTCTTCCACTTAACCTATAATTCTTATCTATGTTTAGCCATGTGGCTTGGTACCTTTTCTCAGTTCTGCCTTGTCATCTTGCTTCCTCTGTGTCTGGCTGATGACTCCTGACTCTGCCCTTCCTCTTTTCTGAATTCTCCTCTTCTGCTCTCCCCACCTATACTTCCTGCCTGGCTACTGGCCAGTCATCGTTTTATTAAACCAGTGTACAAAAGCATTACCCCACAGCAGGAAACTACCAGCAGAGTGAATAAACAGCCTACAGAATTGGGGAAAACCTTGGCTAACTATATTTCAGATGGGGGGTAATATCTAAAATATTTTATAATTGTAAAAATTAAACACACACACACACACACACACACACACACACACCAAACTACCAACAAACAGATAAGCTAGTGCAATGAACATGAAGATCTGAGAAAAAGAAATAAAAATAGCTAGTTAATGTTTTGAAGTATTCAGCATTGTTAGCCATTAGAGAAATCTAAATCAAAACCACTTTTCGACTCTACCTCTCTCCAATCAGAAAATAAACAACAACAAATGATGAAGAGGATTAAGGAAAGGGGAACCATTATTCACTGATGGTAGAAATGTAAATACAGCCACCATGGAAATCAGGCTGGAGGTTTCACAAAGAATTGAACCAGAAATGCCGTATGACCCAGCTGCACCCCTCCTGGGACTAAGGACTCTATACCCTATCACAGAGCTATTTGCACATCTATGGTTATTGCTCCATTGTTCACAATAGCAAGGAAATGGGATCAGTCTAGATGTCCCTCAACTGATGAGCGGGTAGTGAAAATGTGTGTGTGAACAATGGAACTTCATTCAGCTGTAAAGAAGAATGAAGCTGTAAAATTTTCAGGCGTGTGAGCGGATCTGGAAACGACTGGAGTAGGTAAAAATAACCCAGACTCAGAAAGATAAAAGCCACATGTTCTCTGTCATGCAGATTCTAGCTTCCTGCTGTTGTGTATGTGTATAGGTGGGGTGAGTTTAGTAACTAGAAATGAGATCACAAAGTGGTGAAAAAGGTGGTGCACGCCTTTAATCCCAGCACTAGGGAGGCAGAGGCAGGCGGATCTCTGAGTTCAAAGCCAGCCTGGTCTTCAGAGTGAGTTCCAGAAAAGCCAGGGTTGTTACACGAAGAAACCTCTCTCAAGAAACAAACAAACAAATGAATGAATGAATGAATAAAAATTTGTTTGAAAATCAATAGTAAGATCTAATACCACGTGTGCTAATTAGAATTTTTAAATTAACAAATATAATTATTTTGCTTTTTTGAAACAGGGCTTCTCTGTGTAGCCTGCTGTTTTGGAACTAGCTCTATAGACCAGGCTGACCTCGAACTCACAGAGATCCACCTGCCTCTGCCTCCCGAGTTCAAATTCTGGGATTAAAGGCGTGCGTGCCACCACCGCCCGGCAACAAATGTAATTTTTAAATGAGTCTCCAAAGAACTATTTCAATTCACATAGCCTGTCAATGACTAATTGGAGATCTGTACTCTGGTCCATGGGGAGCCAAGATTTGTACTGGGTGGCTATGACATGCTATTAACCTCATCAGTGACTGAGCCAGTGACCCTCATGCCTCTCACCCCCATTCAGTAAGTCTGATGGAAAGGTGGGGGGCGGGGGAGACACACAAGATTGAGATAAGCAGAGCTGGCAGACAAAAGAGAGGGAAGAAGATTAGGGAGCAGGGAAGGGGACAGGCATCGTGTAGAAAACGGAGATGCAGAGATCCACAGCCAAGCCCCAGGCCGAGCTCCGGGAGTCCAGTCAAAGAGAGAGAAGAGGGATTCTATGAGCAACGGACATCAAGATCAGGGTGGGAAAACCTACAGAGACCACCATACCAAGCTAGTGGGAACCCATGAACTTTAGACCAACAGCTGTGGAGCCTCCGTGGGACTGGCCTAGGCCCTCTGCATACGCGATACAGTTGTGTAGCTTGGTCTGTTTGAGGGGCCCCTGGCAGTGGGATCAGGATCTATCCCTGGTGCATGAGCTGGTATTTTGGGGCCCATTACCTATGGTGGGACACCTTACACAGCCTTGATTGGGGGAGGGGGGGGGCTTGGACCTGCCTCAGCTGAATGTACCAAGCTTTGCTGACTCCCCATGGAGGAGGGGATGGAGGGTGGGTTGTGGGGGAAAGGCTGAGGGGGAGCGAGAGGGGAAATGAGAGGGTGATCTGTGGTTGGTATGTAAAAAGAATAAAAAAATTCTTAATAAAGAAAAAAACAGAAAACGGATTTAGAAATTCTTTAAAACTACAATGAGATTTCTTTCAACAAAATTCCAACCTAAAATCTAGGCACAAAAAAATAATCAGTGAAACTTAAAAATCAAAATGTTGTCTCTTGTTAAAGACCAATGAAAACAACAGGCTGGTTTTTTTAAGCCACAAACCTAATAACACTCAACAAAAGGTTTCTGTAAATTTTAATAGCTGTAATCTGGACAGTGTCTCACCCTGACTCATGGGCTTGAGCTACAATGTTTGTGCAATATGTTTTTCTCAGCTTTATGAGATTGCAGTTGCAGAAAAATGCTACTATGCCCGCTCAATTAAAATGCACCAGACTCATCAAAATACAACACTTGGGGAAGCAGGGTGCTCGCTGCTGTTTGTTTTACTTTTTGAATTGTGCACATCCACAGAATCGAATCTTTAGGTAGACACTAGCATTCCTTCTTACATTCACAATTTCAGGTCCGTAGCTCTGTCTTTTTCCTTCGCTTGAGTACACTTACTAACTGGTATTTCTTCTCTAGCATTTGGGAGAGTTGACTCCTAACATACAGAATGTTTTCAACTATGTTTTCATAAAAATTTGTCAAGAACCTGAGTACAGGAGACGTTCTCTGTAAAGGGGACCTTGTCCACCAATGGTCACCCGTCACCTAAGCTGACCACTGACCCATTTTCTCCTCTCTCCAGGCTTTGTTCTTTCTGTGTGTATACCTGTATTTCTGTTCATGTCCATGTCCCTGTGTGTGCATGTGTGTGGGGACCAGAAGGTGACACTGAATGTCTTCCTCAGTCACTCGCTTCCTTATTCCTTTTGAGACAGCATCACTCACAGCATCACTCCCCAGCCCTGAAATTACAGGAGTGTGTCTACGTGGGTCCTGGGGAGCAAATCTCGGTCCTCGAGTATGAGAAGCACAAGACTGACGAAGCTATCTCCCTTGCTCCGAGCTTTGATCCTGATTAGATCTCCCACTCATTCCTCATCCAAAAAAAATAATTTTTCTTACTGCCTTGATCTTTTTCTTCTGAAAATAGATATTCCTCATTGTACTGATGTTGATGTGTTCACAGTCCTTTAGCCTAAAACATGTCAAAATCATAGTTGTTACAAAATGAAGAATTTTGGAGGGTTTTTTAAAAAATACTATATATTTAGAATGCTATGTCCTATGTTTTATTAAATCCTCAGTAGGCTCCGGGGAAGCACCCTGCAGCCAAACATACCTGTACCCCTGCAGAATTTGAATATTTACAAGGGGCAAATACTTTACAAAGAGATTTATCATAGCTCAGTTCAAAATCTGCTACTACATATTTCTCACAAAACCTCTCCCCACCTGGTGTGGAGATTTTACATTTTCAGATGAAGGATTAAGACACTATAGAATATGGCTGCAGGGCGTGTCAGGGAAGCAGCTGTAAAGGGGGAGCTCTTGGCACTTCATCATCTTTGGAGCACAGCCTAAGTTTTGCCTGAGTCCTGCCGTTTAAGGACGAGCATGTGAAGAGTGGGCATATGGAACAGTTTGTCTTGATGCTAGGGCAGTATGTGGAAGAATTAAATAAATCACAGGAATGGGCAGGAAGATCATTTCATTTCAAGGGTCTGCTATTTTTTTTTTCTCATTAGTTTTATTCTTAGTTTGAAAAGAAAATCTCTCTCTGGTTTCCACGTGAGGGTGATTGGACACATGTTCTCAGGAAGCAGGCAGCAGGGCCGTGGGGGTGCGTTCATTATCAGACACGGATTAGATAGACAAGAGGGTCAAAATGAGCTAAAGAATTGATAGTATCAGTCACCATTGTCCTTTCCTTTAGAACATATGGATACAGTTAAAGGTTGCCTTTATGTTTGATAAAATCAAAGACAGATCCAATTGATTTTACATAATGGGCTATTTCAAAGTAATGAATTAACTGAACTAATGTTTTCTCACAAAATAAATAATTCCTAAAGAAAATAGATCTTTATTCTTAAATCCTCTTCCTCCCTCCTCAATTAATTAGACGTTGTTGGTAAAAGGAAGTTAAGAAATTCAGCATTAGCCTGATTATATCATGAATGTAAAATGAGGAGGGTAAATAATGGGCTCTAGACTCTTTCGAACAAGTTAAATAAGTCCATAATAGCCCACCAGTTGTGTAAACACTATTTCACTGTTCTTGTAAAAGAAATATTGACTTACCTGTTAGCTAAAATGATCCCAGCATGCTTCAGCTAAGCTTGTTAGTAATTCTTGTGGCACATGTGAATGTTTTGAGTTGTGGACTTCCATTAAAGATTAAAGAACTGGGGAAACATCCATTTAGCAAACCCAGAAAGCAGTACATGTTCCAGACTACACCTCACTGGCATCAAGGAACTTGAAGTAAAGGGTCAGGAAAAAAAAAAAAAGAGTGATTTCCATTCTAGCATGGGATATTCCATTACTCAGTAGCTCATTAATACTGACATGCTTTCCAAAATCATAAAAAATGAAAAACATCAAACGAAAAATATTAAATGAGTCTAGCTTCCCCGTGCTAACCTTATTATCACATGAAAGCGGGGAGAAGGGTCTGCCTTTCTCTGGCTCCAATATGTAATTAGTTGTTCAGAGAAACCAGAAAAGAAATATATGAAAATATCACAATAAAATTATAATAAACCCAAGGTTCTATTCAGGTTCTAAAGATACAAGGAAAAGGATACAGGACTTAATAGGAGAGGACAAAGATTCAGGTTAGAATTTCAGCTCCCATCCCCTAACATACTGGCCACGATTGGGAAAAACACTCACATTTCCCATCCTTAAATGTCAAATGAGAAGGACAACATCTCTTCCCACAGCCTAGTAAATGTCTGTCATTCTTAAGACTGGGTCAATGTGGTGGGTCAATTATCAGTCAATATGAAAATCTTATAAATCAGATGACATTTTCTAGAAAACAGAGATCATTGTTCACAAGTCTTACTGAAACTTTCTTTTCTGGGCAAGATATTTAGTTTGCTGTATGTTCATCTTTATTGGTGAAGCTTAAGTAATTAACAGACATCCATTCAAGAAACAAAAATCCTCATCAGCTGTAACAGTCTTATCTTCAAGCCACGTGATTCTCTTTTACCAGATCGTCAAGAGCTTGAAGAACCATTAGGCCCTTGGTGGTCCCTATGCTTTCAAGTTTTCCACTGAGCTAGATTGTAAATTGGCCATGGATGAATTCTCACTCGTTGGGTTAAGCAATTAAATAAAACTATGTGTTCATCCACTTAGGGGTGGATGATGAGGAGCAGATGGCTTTAAATCCAGGTGTCTAGAAGGTGACCTTGGGAATTTACTTTTCTCCTCGCTGATAGTAATGCTCTATTTATTACCATTGAGATTTCTCCCTAAGGCAGAGGCAGCACCTTCCCTTAACTCAGGGGCTGGGGGATGAAGAGGGGTCGTCTTAGAGCTTATTATGTCAAAAATGAGGATGCTCTCACTCCAGGAACCATAAGAATCCTCTAGACAGACCCAGGCCATTCTCCTGGGGTCACATTTCCACCCCAGGACAGGAAGGTGGAACCATAAAAGGCCAACCAACTCATGGTTTGGGAGGCAGCTCCCAAAGAGGAATTATGGAGTAGTCTTACCAAAGGAAGATAAATGTTGAGTATGCAAAAGAAAGGAAGGAAAAAGAGGAGGAAGGGATGAAGGTGGAAGACGAGAAAAAGAAAGACAAAGGGAAGAGGTAGTCGATGTTTATTCCCCTTGGCTTCATTTGGCATATGTCTGTCTTCCCTGTTTCATCAAATCAGAAACCTTCCTGCCCCACCTACATTTGTTAATAAGCTTCCATCCCCCACCCCCAAAGAAGAGGAAACTCACTGACAGATTGAAAATTTAGTATGGGCCAAGTTCCAGATGCTGTAACATGTAGAACAACCAAGGTAAATAATACCCCCACCTCTTTGCTGGGAAGGCAGCTGAGAGTTGGCTCATTTGGGGTCTGTGATGAAGCAAGTTGAAACTGGAAGAATCTCAATTCACATATGGTTCCGCCTGATTCGTTTCACGACAACAACACTATGCTCTTTTGGGTAGTGTTGACATCATCAAAGGACATTTTTTGGTTTTTTTTTTTTAATGGATAGTGGGCACAACCATTTCTGCACAGCTATGCTGATGAATCAGTAGTCCCTTCCTTCAAAGTGATCAAACTGAAGCTGGTTAAACAAAACATTTGTTTGTTCAGGATATCCCTAAGGAAAACTACGCTGACCTGATATCACTCTTGGGATTCCTATCCAGAATATGTTAGCACTTTAGATGCACGATGCACGAGCAAGGGTATCTTAGCTCTAGGATGCTGCCGACTTTCCAGTTGTGCCCGTACAACTGTCTGTGGATGATTCCATTCACAAAAAAATCAGGAGATTGTTTGTTTGTTTGTTTGTTTTAATGGAAGGAAGTTAGATGAGTGGGCATTCTCCAAGTTTGGAGGGAATGGCTGAGAGACAAAAACAAAAACAAAAACAAACCTGTGAGAACAGGCAGAGAACAGGAGTGATGGATATATTATGAATTGGGAAGGAGGTGAGGGAAAAGAACAAAATTGGCAATGCATTGATTTTCCAGAAGCCAAGACTAACTCTGGCATGATTCTCATTGGTACTATTAGTTCTTTCTAAACCCTAGGCTATGATTTCTTTATTTGATAAATCAGAAAGGTGAGAAAGAACATGCCTATGCTCTCTCTCTCTCTCTCTCTCTCTCTCTCTCTCTCTCTCTCTCTCTCGCCTCCCCAACTCTTATCAAGGAGAAACACAAACTTACTGATAACTGAACTCACCCAAGAAAAGTCAATGCTCAGACTATAGGTTCAAATAAAATAATATGTATTCATATATATGCATATCAGGTGACTATATATTCATATATGTATGTATCAGCTGAATGTGTAGGCAAGTTTAGAAATCACTCTAAATGTAAATGATAATAAACGTACATGCAAAAAAAAAGTCTTCCTGCTTATAAAATTCAGTTTGTAAAATAAATCCCACTAGACAGGCTAAGAAGTAAATTTTGGTGGTCTTGAAAGTGGAAAGGGTTCCCTGCCTTCCTGCGGTCCAGAGTGAAAACTGCCTTGTTGGAAGTTGGCGTGGTGGGCTTAGCCTGACATCTGCAGCTGTTCACTCAGGTGTGGGAGAGGTCAACGTTTACCTCACTGAGGTCTAGTCTAGAAAAAAAGAAAAGAAAAAGAAAGGGGGGAGGGGAAAGAACCTGGAATCTTCCACAAAGTGAAGAGCGTGGGTCTCTATTCAGCATCCCTTCGTTAGAGGTCATTGCCGTGAAAATATCACTCACTCCCATCCCAGGCCGCTGCCTTTTAAAAAGTCACTTCGGCCTCCCCATTCCGGGATGAATTGGGAAGACCCTGGAGAGCCGGTTTACTAGTTTTATTTGTTTAGCGATTTCTTCAAGGCTTTGATTTTGAAGCATGAGCCAGGCAGACAGCGCCTTGACGGAAAGATCAAAAAGGCCACCCATCTTCCCGGGGGGAGTCCTGCTCTCGTTCCTTGATGACTATCTTTCTGATTAGATTTTGGTCTTTTTTTTTTTTTTTTTAATTTCAAAAGCACTGCGTGCATCCCTCCTGTTATCTGACATGGACTTGGAGGAAGCCTGCGTTATCTATCTTTCGGTCCCCAAATGTCTGCTTATGTTGTTCTGAAGCAGGTCCCCCCCCCCCCTTCAGCTCTCACATCTCAGTTGCCGGTACCCAAGAACTGTAGAGGGTGGGTGCAGGTGGGGGTCCCCTGCCCGGTCCGTGACGCTGAGTGCTGGAACCCACCCCTCGGAGGCGCAGTTGGAGCGCCCAGCACTCGCCAAGACTTAACGCTGCCAGCCGCCGCGCAGCCGGGTCCAGGGAAAAGGAGAAGGGGTGGGAGGGCGGAGGGAAAGCGAGGCCGGGCTCAGGGGGTGCCTGGAAAGCAGGGCTGCGCTGACGTCACTGGGCGCGCAATTTGGCTGGAGCGCTTTAAAAAAGGAGCGTGCGAGCGGAGATGCTGCTGCACACAGCTCAGACCGCCTGCAGCAGCAACAACGCTTACGGCCACTGCGGCGACTGCAGCGAGAGGGGCTCCCGAGGCCGGCGTGGCCACAGCGCGCTGCGCGGTCCCCACCGGAGCTACGACCCGGCAGACGCCCGCCTGGCTGCAGAAGCCACCGGGGTTACAGACGCCCGGTGAACTGCAGAAGCCCGTGGAGAGGCTCCCGGCTCGCCTCGGTCTGCATCAGCCCCGGCGCTGCCCTCTACAGGCTTCCGGCTCGCAGCTCCCAGCCTCGGGCACCATGGACACCTCCCGCGTCCGCAGCATGCTTCTGTCCTTGCCGGCGCTGCTGCAGCTGGTAGCCGCCGGCAGCCCGCCGAGGCCGGACACGCTGCCGCGGGGCTGCCCGTCACACTGTCAGTGTGACCTGGATGGCAGGATGCTGCTCAGGGTGGACTGCTCAGACCTGGGGCTCTCCGAGCTGCCCTCCAACCTCAGCGTCTTCACCTCCTACCTGTAAGTGTCCCCACCTCGCCTCGCTGCGAACAGGGGGCTAAAGGGGGATGGGGGGGGCTGGTGGGAGCCAAGGCTAGGGCTCCCCGGAACACGCCTGCTCTGGAGGGGCCGGGTGAGTTTGCCAAGGGCATCCTGACCAGACAGACCTGTTTCGGCCTCCAGAGAAAGGCACGTGTCTCTGACAGAGCCTCTCCTGGTTTTCTGTACCCTAGGAGAAGCCGCTTGAAGCGCACCCGGGCTAAGAGCTGGTGCGCAAGCAGCTCCCCAGTGCAGCAGTACCTGGCAGGTCGCAGGAGCAGTCCCTCCTAATGGGGGGATTTGTGCTCAGGAACCTGGACCCCAAGAGCACGCTGCCCTACATACAGCACACAGCCGCGACCACTGCGTCAGGGCTATAAAACTTTCCCTGCAAGGGAAACCCAACTTCTCCAACCCCCACCCCACCCCCGGGGTGGGGAGGGGGGCGGTCTACTTTGCATCCCGGGCACCAGAGTGTGATGTAACCTTTTTCTTTTCTTTTTTTTTTTTTCTTTTCTTTCTTTTTTTTTAAACAAAGTGATTAAAATGTGGCAACCACAAACCCCGATTAGAGCTGCCAGAACGTTATCTTTACCTTTGGCTGGCCGAACCGCCCTTTGAAGTGCCGGTGGCCACATTGTAATCTTTAACCATCTCCTCCCCCGCGGCAGCAAAGGGAAGTGGGCTGAAGGCAGCCGGGCGGGTAAACAGGGGCGCCGCGGACCTCCAAAGGGGGACCTGGAGTTTTCTATCAGCCCCTGGGAGTCCTCCCAGCTTTTCTGCCCCGGCTCCTGCCTCCAAACCCCCGATCATGGAGAGGAGGCGGCTTCAGCTCCTTTATAATGTGATCTCTGAGAAGCCCAGACAGGAGGGTAACAGGTGGTGGGGTAGATGAGGTGACTCAGAAGCAACCCAGCTCTGTGGAACCAAGATAAGTACTCCTCCCAAGTCTCCCCTCCTAATCTGGAGCTCTGTTCCTTGGGGCCCAGAGACCAGGGTCGAGGCCACCTTGGGGTAACCCGACCTCCTAACTACGAGGTGAAATTTGTGGGCTTGAATTTTTTTTTTTTTTTAAATCAAGACATTTCGCTGAACCCCTCCCAAACCCTGTATTCCCAGTTTCGGCTTTCTCTGATGTACCTTGGCAGGGGCTGGCTGAAATGTTTGTGAGTTCGTTTTTCCCTCTGGTTAGTAGTTTTGAGGAAAGAAACACGAGGCTTGCACAATGTTCCCCCGCTAGGCACCGCTTTTCTGGAGACAATGAGCAACAGAAAATACTGTTCAACCTGTTTTGATATTGGCGTCTGGAGAAAAAGACCAGCCTCCTAGATTTCCGTTGTGGTAGAGAGGAGGCACCTCCGTGTTTCATGAAACTGTTCGGGTCACTTTTCTTTACCTGGGTGGGATATAAAGTGGTCGCCTCCCAACCCCCGACAGGTTTCCCTTCAATTGAACTCATTACATGTAGTGATAATTTTTTTTGGGGGGGGGGGTGGAATTCTACTCTGGGAAACAATCATTCTCTCAGAATTTACATTTCCTTCCGAACAGCTGTCTTACCACAGAGTTCAGCACACTTCCCTTCCCCCAGCTTCCCTGGTTTAACCGCTACTCTCAGTGATTCGAGGATAATGTGTTCTCCAGTATAGCTTGTTTCTGAGTTCAGTTTGGAGATTTCTCTTTAGAGACTATTCTTTCCCCCACCCCTAAGGACATCTGACAACAGGCGTGTGCAGTGAGCAGCCCCTCATACACATTCCAAATGCATACCTATTGAAAAACAAGCATCCATTATAAAATAGGAAAGCAAGTTGATGAAGTGTCGGGTTACTTTTTTCTCCCACTTGAAGGAATGAACATTTGTTAGGCTTATGTTACTAAAAGCCTAAAAATTATTTTTATGCTATTTCCCATATACCTCCACTGTATTTAATTGCATCCTTTTCATCTCAGGAGTTACAGCCATCTACTAGCTTCTGCCTTCTATCCCTCACTATAGACAACCTTTGGAAGTTAAGACGCTGTTAGGAAGGGCATTTGCCGTTGTATTCTCATGCTATTTCATGACATTCTGTGCCCTGATCTAAGCAAAAGGACTGTCTGTGCCTTCTGAAACATTAAACTCCGAGTGTCTGTAAAAAGTGGTAGACCTGTCTCTGGCCTTGTGTTTCTGGAGAGATGAATGCTGACTGTAGCCAGCCGTCCCAATTGTGAAGAACCTGCCTGTTCTTCATGTGATTTCCCGATTTCTTTTCTTTTTTTTTCTCCTTATGAGCACAAAATGCCAGCAGCAGTGGCATGCTCTTCACCCTGGGTTGAAGATTTGGATTTTGTTTGACAACTCAGGGGTCTCCTGTACAGACTTAGGAGTGAACGATGCCCTCTTTTGGTTCCCCCTAGTATTACCTGAACATTTCTGCCTTGGCTATGGAGTCCTAATCCATTGGTTCTCAACCTTCCTAATGCGGCGACCCTTTGATACAGTTCCTCATGTTGTGGTGACCCACAACCATAACATTATTTTTTTTTATAAAATTGTTTTTATTGCTACTTCATAACTGTAAGTTTGCTAACTGTTAGGAATCGTAATGTAAATACTTTTTGGAGACAGAGGTTTGGTAACGGGGTTGTGACCCACAGGTAAAAGAGGAATTTTTATTTACTCGTATTCAAGTAAATAAGCATGTGATTTCTTGATTTTTCTTGTTTTGAAAATTAAAACTTTGAAACATTTGAAAGGGAGTGTTAAAATTATGATCTCGCTGCCCTGGTGCACAGTAGTAATTAAGTGTGCCAAGATACATATGTAGGTGGCGTAGAAGACTGTCTTTTACTGTTTGCGGTACGGTATCACCATTTATTTAGTCAAAATGTTATCTCCCCATAAAGAACAAGTGTTTTGTTTCCTTCAAACAGATTGGGTGGCAAGTCCCAGCTGTAAACACTTGCCAGATAGATTTGCCACAATCTGATAGCTGACTAAAAATCCTTACAGGTAAAACTTTCCTAACCCTCTTTTATACAAGACACAAGTAATTTATACACCATTTTATAACCTCTCTTCCCAGAGAGCGTAAGTCCGAGGGCAGCCTCTACCGTCACATTAAGCCTGCATTCTTCCCCAGTAGCTGGACCACTGAACATCACTGGAAACTGAAAATTTCTCCTTCAACTCTTTTCTCTCTCCCTCTTCTCCACTGACCCATTCACCCCTCATCCATCCCCACTTGCTTATGGGCCAATAAGGTTCACTCTGCAGAAAGTCAGGCCCACAGAGAAGTTAAAACATGAAGTAGACAATAATCATGTACAGTGTGCTTAATTCATCTCATCGGTGATCAGTGAGAGGCCGCTTGGGTCTAGCATCTCATCTTATTATGCTGAGTTATTTTAGAGCGTATTGTGGCAGTTTTTCTGAAGAGGGTCATAAAAGTTAACTTCCGTGTGCTCATGTACGTGTCCTTCATCTAGTTACTGCAGAACCCAGGTAGAAAACTCAGGCCCAACAAGCAGCTTAATATAGTTAGTTGCTTTTCTTCGCTAGTCTGCAGTAGCTTTTACTTCTAAATGAAAACCAAACCATTCCTTGTTGATGCCTAACAGCACAAACATTTCGTCCCCTAGCAAATGCAGGCTGTATGGACAAAGTGAGTCAAAAGAACATTTCTATTTGACGCAGTTGGGTTGCTCCTCCGTATGGTATTTTGAAACGAAATTTAATTCTATGCATCATTAATAAAACTAGTGTTACTAAGAAATAATCAGAAAACCTCCACAATATCATGTACAGCTCTAGGCTTTTACATGGCTAAGCACTTAAAATGCAGTTTCAAAATTAAAGAGAAAAAAACGTTTTAGAATCTTCTTCAAAAATTGTGTGATACATTTCTGATTCTCCTCAGACAAAGACGAGGATTTTGAAGCAAAAGAAAATGTTTGTCCTTTAGAAATGGTTCCAAAAGGCTTAATAAGTATGTCTTCCAATTTAGATCGGTGCAAAATGTATACCGTTTGTTTTGGCACATGCAGTTATTTACATTTTGTTTAAAATAGAATAGCCATAACTTTTCCATATTGTAATGAAGTTCTCTCTTTTCCATACTGGGGACTGGGGGTCCAGCAGATATTTTGTTATGGTAACAACTATCGATGCTAATTGACTAAATTAATCTAGATACTTTTTAAATGGTAAGTTATGATGCAGACAGTTTTATAACATAAATTCAGAATATGTTAAAGACTATGTCCAGTATATGACAGAGTTTGTAAAGCTTCAGTAAACGCGTACATAGAATAACATGATCTCTGGGTTCTTTCTGTCTGTCTGCATTTTCTGCTAAGTAAAAGGGTACTAAAGATGTAGCCATCATGCATATTAGGAGACAGGAATGAATAAACAAAGTCTCAATGGCAATATTCACCCTGGAATATGCCTAAGGAAGTTCAGAAACGCAAAACTTGTCTATGACTTCTCACAACTCAGTTTTTAACTTGAGCTAATTCATTTTTTAATTTCCAAAGCATTGAACTGCCAAAAGCATAAAAAATAACATGGAGTAAGCAATCCCATAAAACCATAAAAATGAAATAGGTTACAGAATATTTAGTTTTGAGCTGATACCTAATTCTGATTTACCTTAATAAAATACTTCGTATTCTATCAAATTGAAGTATTTAAGTAATTTTAACAATACATTGAACTATGCTTCCAGTTAGCCTAAAGCACATGCCACGGTACATAAATGAAAAACTATGGTAAACTCTACCTTGAGCGATTCCATTAAGTTTTATTTTGTTCACATATTCACATAAAGTTAGAATAAAGCTAAGTGGCATGTTTCCATGTAAATATCTCCTCCAGATGAGATTTCTGAAAAATTGAAGTCCTCACAAGCAGGCAAATTCCTTTCAGTATTCCATTTGCTCACGCCCACTGCAATGTTTTCCTTGAAGAGCCTTGTTTTGTAGCAGGAAGATGACCTGGACAAGCACTAAAGCCACACTGATGAATTTCAGATGGAACAGAACAAGCCGCTCACCTCATACCCTTGCTGTTGGTAAACGTAGCGGAATTTCATTGGAACTCACATCTGCCCGTGAATTCCTCTCCCCATGCCACTCTTTCATCCCCGGGTCAGCCAGCTTCCACTTACTAGCTTATTTAACATTATTTTCACTAACTGTTTGCCCAGTTTTACCCGTGGAACTCAGTGGCTCTGGAAAAGGGGAGTCCATAAGTGATCATGTAGAACTAGCTACTATATCTTCATAGTTCAGTATTAGTTTTGTCATCCGTAAGTTATGTGGGAGGAAGTGGGTCCTGTCTTAAAAATGTATTTTCCCCCATCACCCCCTGTTGAACTTTTCTGTTACAATGGTTGAGCCCAGTAGGGATGCCTTATTTGAAGGTAGAAGAAAGAACAAGAACTGTTTGATTCCTGAAATGAAATAACATTACCTACTGAGCGCACGAAGAGACTCTCAACAAGGTTAATATTAGTGGAGGGACTGTTTAAAAGATGCTTCGTCTGCAGGAATATTTCTTCATACCCTGTCTAGTCTGTCCTCAATGTGTTTACCTGGAGTGGACGACACTGAAATGTACTCTGATATGCACAAAGGAATCAATCCATAATGGCGAAAGCATGCCCCTTTGGCTAAGAGGAATACTCCGGAATGTCATTACATGACTTCTGCCCTTTGGTAGATACTTCTTATTTGGCTGCCAGCTCCTGCAGGGAAGGAAGTTTTCTGCTTCATATCCAAGGCTCACATCAGTGCTTGGCTTTTAATCAGTACTCGACAAATATTTGTAATGTTGAACTTAACATAATCGGCTGCGCTAGCTGCTGGAATCCCAGTGGCGGAAAAGGATCAGAAAAAGAGGAGTAGTACACAAGTGTGTGTGACGACTGACCAGTCCCAATTAAAATACAATTAAATTAGAGACAGCTTACGTGATGCAACAACTTCTGATTTACAGTTATGTCTCATGATGACTGCGCACACTTTTCTTTCCTGGAAGACGATTAATGAAGCTCTAATATCAGAAGTCTCCCTTCAAGGACTTCCAGAGCAAAGTGCAGTTTTTTTTTTTTTCATTCCCCCTAAAATGAGCATTCTGGGGCATAGTATAGGGCCAATGTTATAAATTTAGCAGGTACATGTCCATTTTCTCACTACTTCAGAAGAATGTTTCTTGTCTCCCAGTCTGAGTAAGCTGCAGTCGTTGAAGACCATGGTAAAGATGGACAGACTGGCCGGGCGTTGGTGGCGCACGCCTTTAATCCCAGCACTCGGGAGGCAGAGGCAGGCGGATCTCTGTGAGTTCGAGGCCAGCCTGGGCTACCAAGTGAGCTCCAGGAAAGGCGCAAAGCTACACAGAGAAACCCTGTCTCGAAAAAAAAAAAAAAAAAAAAAAAAAAAGATGGACAGACTGATGCGTTAGTGTGTAGACAGCAGTCACATGTATGTTTGTGTCTGTGGCTGGATCTGCGTGTTGAATCAAGCAGCTGCCTTCTTTGAAATCATTTCTCAGGTGAGCGTTATGAACCTGCTTAACAGGTGAATTTTTTATCCTCAAAATAAAGATGAATGGGTGTCACAAAAGTCCCGTGATGGCTTTAGGTGATTCAGATAGGGAGCTATTTCTCTCACATAGATGGCGAAAGTGTAATTATACAGTTTACCGCAAAGATCAGTGTGACGTGGTCTTGCAAACCAGCTAGAATCCCATTACATTAGAGACAATCTTCTCCTTAAGACGAAGAGCCTTGCCTGAAGTACACGTTTAACTTCCTTAAGCTTTCAATTCATTTGCTATTGCAAACCTGACATATGTTAATAATTGGTGGCTATAACATCAACCTGAAAAAACAATGATTGAAAATTTCACTATAAATTATATTCAGTATAAAAGTCCCCCCACTAGCTGGGTAGTGGTGCCACATGCCTTTAATCCCAGCAATTGGGAGGCAGAGCCAGGTGGATCGCTGTGAGTTCGAGGCACCAAAGTGAGATCCAGACAGTGAGATCCAGGACAGGCACCAAAGCTACACAGAGAAACCCTATCTTGAAACAAACAAACAAACAAACAAACAAACAAAAAACCAACAACAACAACAAAAAGAATAGAAAATTTTCTATTTTCCCCCCAATAAATAAGTGCTTATGTTTGGAAAATGTAGGAGACATTGGGGTGCAGTCCCTAGAGTCTCTTAGAATGCTACTCTTGTGCCCTAAATTTGTAATTAACAACATTAAACATTATTTAAAATTATATAGCAATTACTAATTTTCAAGTATTTCACTTTTTCTTTATGCATATCTCTTTTATCCCTCTTGCCTTCAGAAGGAATTTTGCTCCATCTGCAGACAAGGACTGTCACCACAAGGAAGAAAAGTGATCTCATGCACTCACCACACACCCCCTCACATACCAATGAGGGGCACCTCCCTTTGTGCTACTTGCTTGGCGGAAATGATACATACAGCCATTGACAGGGCACGGCAGTGGAGGGACGACCCTTTTTAGGGGACAGACAGGGGTGCTGCCTGTCTGAAGGAACCCGCAGTTCAGTTCAGAAGCTGAAATGCAGAAGACAGTTGTCCGGCAAAGGGAGCCTAACTCCAGCTGAGAAGGCGTGCTCCGAGCTGACCTCCCAGTCAGCCTGCCAACCAAGATTAAGCTTCCCTCAAGTGGATCCTTGTTAGCCCAGCCTTCCCCCCATGTTGCTCATCTGTCACAACTGGAAGCCAAGTGGTGCAAACTATTACTCAGTTTTGCAGCCAAATTCCTTTGTTTCCTCCCAGCCCCCTTTCCATCCTTACCTCACTCCTTACACACACACACACACACACACACACACACACACACACACACACGTGTAGATTCTAAAATCTACACTGAATACAGACCCTAACAATTTTTACATTTAAAAAACTTCATAGATTTGTCTTTTTCCCCCCTCAAAACCTTAGTTAAATGAGGCAGGGATTTCTATTTGCTTTGATCAAAAAGCCACCGAAGTGTATTTCTCAGGAAAGTAGAAAACCACTCATGATCTCAAGTGGAAAAAATATAAAGAATTTGCTGAATTTTTAACCTTGGTCCATAACAAAGATATTATTTTAAAGTTGGTTGGTTAATGTGGGCTCTGTCAGGACTTTCATTGTGTTGTGTTTGGGTTTACTCGATGTTATTTTAATGAGTTTATTGGTTCAACACACAAAACGCCACATGGTGCTTGAAATTTTTAGGTAATAAATTTTCTTATGAGGCATTTGCTTGAAGGAATTCCGTTATATAATCAATTGATCTTTAACTCTACAGACATAAAAGGAACTGTCCTGTTTCTGTATACATATGTAGTAAAGAACATTTGATTATGGAAGCCAAATACAAGCTTCTGTGGAAAGAATTGCATTATTCAGTCATCTTTTATATACAGGCATCACCCTAAACGTCTACCTCACCATGTCTAATTAATTTTCAGAATAAACTTGGAGTCCTCTAGTAAAGTCAGAGACAAGAAATCTTTGTTTTTTCTTCATATTTCCTGTCATGAGGAGTCCCTTAGCCAACATGCCTGCAGTTGGCAACAGGCCTCTTCTACAGTTATACTGTTGACTGTCCCATAGAATAAACCAAGTAGAAGTTGACAGGAGAGGAGAAATGGCCAGCTTTCACAAGGAGACAGGCTATGAAAGCTGACCGAACTGAGAGACTCTGTGAATGGATTCCACCAGACAACTGTCCTTAGGTGGTACGCCCCTGTATCCTTCCCCATCCCTTACTCATGATTAGTGACAGAGGAGGACAAGAAGGCTTCATCTTCCTTATCTGTGACATTTGTCCTCCACCTCTGGTCTTTAGACTGTAAGTGCAGAAAGAAAACTCCTTGGGATTAAAATATTAACTCTCAGTGCACCAAAATTGGAGTCTTTGATTCTACCTTGGTGACCCTGCATCCATCGCTCTCCCTGGAGTGATCTCCCATCTTCCACAGCCTCTGTGCCCAGCAGCTGTTACTCTCTGGGACTCTGTAAAACAGAACACAGCAAAAAGTTCAAGTTCGTTTTTCATTCTTCAAGCTCAGAGAGCAAAAGGAAATCCCGGTTAAGCCTGATTCTTCCAGGATGTAAGCATATCTCATTTGGGGAACTCAAAAGGTTTAGCGATATGATTAACTAGCAACAAGTATCCCCCTTCCTCCTTACAGCTGCTGGCCTGCTAGCAAAACATCCATTTCCCCAGGGTCTAACCACTATGAGAAGGGATAGGTGGATATAGTCCTGAGCCCAAGTGACTGATGTGGTCATTTGAAGCCGTTTGCCTTAGCTGTAGAAATATCCCAGGACAAAAATATTGGGAAGGAACCGCTCACATTGGTAGATTTATGTTAATTATTAAGAAAAACCAATGCAGAGCTCAAAGTCACAGCCAACTATGCTTATGAAAATTTCTTTAAAGAACAAAAGGGGGGGATGGTGGAAGATGGTTCAGCTTGTCACGAAGCCTGACTATCTGAGCTCCATCCCTAGGACTCATATGGTGGAAGGAGAAAACTGGCTCTCCACAGGCATACTGCACTCCACCCCCACCACTAATACAATCACCATACTGACAAAGCTGTGGTCAAATCATATAGTGCAGAGCTGAAATGAGGTCGTTATGTGAGAGCATTACCCTCTCTGCACAAGCTGATTGGATTAAAATTGCTGTGATGGGATGTAGAGGATTTCAATGAGGCAAAAGCCATGTTGACCCCTGGAATTTAGAATAGGAAGGATATAGAAAGCCAGAGAATCCAACACTGTCATTTCACAAGTGACAAAAAAAAAATCTGTGTTCAGAAGAAGCAAACTGTGTTCCTCAAAATATACAGCTGGCAAAAGTGGACCCAGAACCCAGGACTTCCGAAACTCTCACGTCGCATTGCTCCAATCTGCAAATGAAATCTGAGCTCTTAGTTGCCTAGGTGATGCCAAGTGTCATGTGGCTTACATCTTATGTGTTTGTGTCTAATCACGTGCCTGAATTCTAACATCATCGTATCTTGGCTAGGGGTAGAAGCAGCTAAAATATCCCTATATGATGTTTTTAAAAATCTGTAGAGCAAAACAAAACAAATGAACAAACAAACAAAAATCACTCAGATTTCATCTAAAGAGCAGGAATCTCCCAACTTTCTGTTCACAACAGCTGGCTGTGCTTGCTGTGACTCACAGGCCGTTTGTGACCTTACCTTGACCAGAGGTGTCTTGTCATCTACTCTCTTTCTTCTTCAGCACTGACATCGCGTCCCTTTCCAGTCTCCTCACTTTTTGCTTCAGAACTCACTGACATTGTTTCCACAGTCCTAAGCCATGTCACCTTGCCTTGCCAATGGGAACCACAATCATGGCTCTCAGGGCCCATCCGTCTTTGCTGTTCCCTGGCTTTTAGCGACCTTGATGCTTGTCTGCATGGCCATGTGTTGCCTGTGGTACTCATTCATCTGGGAAACTGTGAGATACTGTCTTTCCTGTAGCAAATGTCCCCTGCTCTGTTCGCCTCCTCATACTTGCATAATATTAGAAACCACATTTGAAAAATCCCCCCTTGCTCATGCATGTCTGTTCCCGGGTGACTTCAAAGAGGACATGACTTGGTCACACAAAGGTAGAGAGAGCTCTGCTTTCTTTCATGAGGCCGGGTCCTGTTCCCCTAAACCAGGGGTTCTTCCTAATGCTGCGACCCTTGAATACAGTTCCTCAGGTAGGGTGACCCCCAATCATAAAATTATTTTCATTGGTACTTCATAACTGTAATTTTGCTCCTGTGAGGAATCGTAACAGAAATATCTCTGTTTTCTGATGGTCTTAGGGGACCCTGCGTAAGGGTCGTTCGACCTCCCAAGGAGTCGTGACCTATAAGTCAAGAACCACTGACCTAAACTCTATACAGGACTTTTGTTTGTCCATACTTAAGGTATAAGCTGCCTTGGGTAGGGGGGCACAAAATAAATATATAACAGAGAGTGGACTTGCTGATGCAGCCTTAGGCTGGACGGTCAAAGATGTTCTTCGCACGAAACACTGTAAATTGCCTTGTTGGTAAACTACCAAAACAGAGAGGAAAAGACACTCAGATGGTGTTGCTCATACATGTATTCCTAGCTTCTCATTTGACTTCCCAACAACAGTAAAGTCATTATTATTATTATTCCCACCCCAGAGATAAGACCATTTCTGGAGGATGATCACAGACCTTTATTAAGCGACTTCAGCAATCTACTTTGTGCCTCAACCTTTCATCTGAAAACTGAGCATAATAATATCCACCTTATGGGGTGGTTTCGAAGACGGGCAAAATAATTCGCACGTCACACTGAAGCTGTCTTTAGATCAGTGGTTCACAAACATGTGGATCACATGTCAGATATTTACATTACGGTTCACAACACTAGCAAAAGTACAGTCGTGAAGTAGAAATGAAAGAATTTCATGGTTGGAGGTCACCACAACATGAGTAGCTGTATTAAAGGGTGGCAGCCTTAGGAAAGCTGAGAACCACTGCTCTGGATGCTATTGTTTTTGTTGCTAGTATCACAGCGGCCACACTACATTGCCTCTTCTTTTTACTCCCTAAAATAGTTACGTAACTTGACCTGAACCATTTATACAAATGGAATTTTCATGAAATAAAAATTCACAACGTTAAAAAGGAGAGACTACTAGTAGTGGTACTAGTAGTTGAGTCCCTAGTAGGTAAAGAAGAGCAAGGAAAAGAAACTCTTGAAAGGCAACTTCAAATGATCTGGATATCGCCAGTGTCTGTTAGAAATGAAAACATTCTTTCATCTCTTACCCTTTGTGTCACACAGATAAAAGCCTCTACGTTTTGGATGACATTTTATGTTTGCAGGTAGATGCAGAGGTGTCGCAAAAAGTCTCCAAGATAATTGACAGCTCAATGAGCGTTTTACCTCTGAGAGTCGACTGATGGCCCAGAATTGCAAATTCTCCCCTGACACGTGGACCCCTCTGCAAAAGAGATGAGCCTCTGTCAGGCCAGCAAAATCCAGTCAGCGGGTCTAAAATGAAGAGGGGACATCGTCTATCTTCCTACACCTAAAAGGATAATTCTTAACCCCCAAGCAGCGGAAGATGTCATGTACCAGGAGGATCATTTATTTTATAATTTCAAGGCCCAAACAAGAGAACTTTCAGCCACACCTCTATTACTCGTTGACCAGGAGCCCTGATCAGAGAAGGGGATTCTGTCAGACTAGCTTTTTTAAAACAGCAGAGCATAGAAGAGCAGGAGATAGCGAAATCCAAACCATTTCAAGTGAAGAGTTGGAAGGAGAGCTACCAAAGAAAATTCTCCAGGTGCAGAGGAGGGGTAAGAGGAAAGTGGCCGTTAGAGGGAATGGTGACAGATTTTGAGTGAATGGAATCGCAAGGTGTGGTAGGTGAAGTTCAAGACAGGGAGAGTGACACCCGAGAACAACTGGGGCTAAACTGAGACCCAAGAAACTCCCTCCTCTATGGAGCTGCTTCAGGCAACCAGGAGACTCGGTCCTTCTTGGGATCCCTAGGTACCAGTCAAAATCAATCAATCAATCAATCAATCAATCAATCAATCTCTCTCTCTCTCTCTCTCTCTCTCTCTCTCTCTCTCTCTCTCTCTCTCTTTGTGTGTGTGAGAGAGAGACAGAGAGACAGAGTGAGACAGAGACACAGAGACAGAGACACAGAGACACAGAGACAGAGACACAAAGAAAGATTCATTTATACATGGAACAACAACAAAAAAAAGGCTCATTTAGGAAGAAAAAATTTAAAAATAAAAGAAGTTGCTCTGTGTATAGGATGCTAAAGCAACTGAAATGATCTAAGGTGCTGGACAATAACACCACGGTACATCAAATCTCCAAACAAATGTGGAGAGAGGTATATTAATTACCTTGGTCTGTGGTCCTCAGCTTATTAGCTCCACCTAGAAACTAATATGGGAATCTCACAGCTCAGACTATACAATAAGTAAACGAACTCAACTCATAACCTTGGGGTCGGGGCAGGGAAGGAGTGAAATAGCAAAATGTCTTTTAGCTCCCCAAGACAAATTCAACTCGTCAACCAAATTTAAAGTCCTCTGGTCTAGCCTGGGTGTAGTGACTCACATCTGTAATCTTAGCACTTGGTGCAGGAGAGCTGAAGCAGAAGGGTTCCAAGTTCAAGTCTAGCTTGGGTCCATAACGAGAACAGCCTCAAAAACAGAAGAAATCAAAAATAACCAAGTTTGCACGGTTCACCCAAGGTACCCTGTGGGTTCGTTTCAGCCCAGTGAGGTGCTGGGTACTCAGTTTAGAAAGCAAACTTCAGTCAGTTTATCTTTTAAGACATTTTCCTTGGGAATCTCGATATACAAAAACAAAGACAGTATTTATTTTACAGAAACAAGGAGAAGAGTTAAAAAGGAAAAAAAAAAAAAAAAAAACACGGCTCCAGATTGAGCTGGTCCACCAATCAACCGCAGAGCCTCCAGCACTGAGACTTCTTCCTCCATCTCCATTTTCGCATCTGTGCCATAAGAGATGTGAGCACAGCTCTGAAGGCCCCTCATTCTAGGAGTATGCCAGCCTGACATTTGTAGGGATTGAGGCCAGGCAGGTGTAGCTGGATTACAGGAAAGCGGAGGTTTCTGCACACTCACCCCGCTCTCGTTTCTCCAGCTCAGCCAGAAGCAGGGGCTCCTCTCCAGCAGGCAAGGAGCAAGACTTAAAATGACTTTATTTGTTTTACAGTTTAGAGGGCCCCCCATAGGTAGCCTCAGGAGCCCCTTCATTTCATTAACATTAAATCAACAAGCTGACCTTCTCTCTGCTTCTCTCTAGCAGGATTAATGGATTTGGGATGATTTGTGCATCTAGGAGCTAAACCTCTTGCTGAGAAAGCTAGCAGGCTTGACTAATTCCCAGAAGTGCTAACTTCATAAACTCACTTTAAGCTTTTAACTTTGACCTGAAGATTAAAGATAATGACTTCACACTGCTATGCGTGACAGCATGCTATTCAAGATGCATCAAGAAATTACATACAAAAAATGACGAACTATTGGGTAAAATGACATTGTAGCTGACATATGATTTTTATGCTTGGGAAAATACTCAGTTCTGTGCATGTTAAAAGGGACCCTCCTAAAGACTGAGAGGGAATTATATCTATAAAAATAAAGCTGACAGTTATGTGTGTATAAGCAGGAAAAAGTATGGTTAGGTTACCATAAATAAGCTAATAGGAGATGAGGCTATGACATGATGGAATGTTGAATGTAATTTCTTTTCCCTAAGAAGCAAATCTATCTACTATACGTGACCAGACACTGTCCCTAAAGAATCCCCTACATGACTGTTCATACTTTTTAAATTCCAGGCAGCCTGAAAATGAATTCAGAGAACTCTGAATAAAGGAGAAAAGGGGGAAAAAATACAATATTTGCAGGCCATCTGACAAGGCTACATGAAACGCTGTTGATCAAAGGGTCTTAAGTACACGCTGCTGGTGTGACAAACAACATTTTTACCCCTTTATTAGATTTATTTTTTCTTCTGAAAACTGCAGTGACCAGGGTAGGGCTGGGGAAAGCAAAGCTGGCAGGGTTGTGTTCTTTGATTCCTAATTAACACCTTCGGTCTCCAAAGAGAACCCAACAGAAATACCGTAAAATGTTGCAGCTCCATTGTGATTCCGCTTGGTTGGTTTGTTAAAAGTCGGCTGGGCATTGGCAGCTGCAATAAAAGGGGAGCTCAATGGGTGTTTTGTATTGTGCCCACCGAAGTGAAAGAAGGCAACCATTTTACTTCTCAAATGGGCAGCTGCAGAGGAAGGCTTAAATGGGGCTAAGAGTAAGATGTACTGTTAATTTATAGTAAATAAATAATGAAAATTAAACTAGCTTGCCCGTCTGGACAGCCTCATAGCAGGAAGGGTGGGAAGAAATTATGAAGGACAATCATTTTGAAACTTCTTAGCCGTGGATTTTGGGTAATTCATCAACATGGAATAGCATTCATTTAAAAAAAAATCAAAATAGGCTTTTTTGAAAGGGGCAAGCAAGCCAAAGCCTTAGAAACTAGCCATTCCACTTTAAAAGGTAAAGATATATCTTTCCTGTCCTTGGTAATGTAACTCCCTTGTCCCACTTTGCTGAATCCCTAAAATTTGTTCAGGTGGGAACTGAATAGGATTCCATACACCCCCCCACCTCGCTTATTTTAGAGAGCATGGAGTTGAATTTTGCCTTGGGTAGGGGAATAAAGGAAGCATTTAACTCTCGTCAGATAAATCTCACTCAATTCAAAAATGCAATTAAGGAAATATGTAAATCTAGATGTTTCATCAAATGCTAGCTAAGGGGTTACTAGTTCTTTTTGAGCACAATGACTGAACTAAAGGACTTTAGTGTCTATGTAAGAACCATTGTCCAAGCCACAGACCCTGTTGGAAACAGAGTCTGGCCTGGCCGTGGGAAATACCTACATATTTGACACAGGCCCTATTTCTGAGAGAAACGGGGTGGAAGAGAAAGTATGGAGATTTTACTAACATCCCAATCAGCCGTGATCTTCCTAATTTGCTTTGATTGAGAAGATAAACTAATTTTTCTACGGGCTAGATAAAATAATTAGCGAGGTACAACTTTCGTGGGTTTCAGAGTGGGGCTGAAGGGGCTCGGAAACTGGAATGGTGGGGTCTGTAACAGGAATCTTAAAAGTTCTTATTAATAAAAACAAATCCAGGCCAGGTATTGGGGTGAAATGCTGGATGGTCAGAGAGACAGAACAAGCCACAGCTAACCTCACCTGGCCAACTTCTCAGCTGGTCTTGTTTCCTCAGACTGGAAGCTTCTGTGTCCTCATCCAAATGGCTCTCAGCTGAACTGCGCTGCTAGAGAACCTGAAAGCTTAACCAGCCAAATGCATAACCAGCCAAATGCTTCTAGTTTCTGGTCCTCACGCCTTATATACCTTTCTGCCTTCTACCATCACTCCCTGGGATTAAAGGCTCGCTTTCTGGGATTAAAGGCGTGAGTCACCATGCTTGGCTGTATCCTTGAACACATGAATTTCTGCCTCTGGAATGCTAGGATTAAAGGTGTGAGTGCCACCATTTTCTAGCCTCTGTATCTAGTGGCTGTCTGTTCTCTGACCCCAGATAAATTTATTAGGGTGCACAATATTTTGGGGAATACAATACCACCACAGGGGTCTACGTACATCTTTTCAGCTCATCTGAGAGCACTGTTCATTCAAAATAGGATACTAACACAGAATAGGAACCCCCAACTCCAAACAGCTTCACCAGGGGCAAAACATTCAGAGACCCAGGGATCCGCCATGCTCTATAACAGGGCAAACATATCAAAGGGGACTTATAATGGGTGTCTGTGTCATGGAGTCCTGTTCTTTCTTGGAGACCCCTTTACCTTCGTGTGAAAAGGTGCCGCATGTTGCTAGTCCGAAAACTATGTTGGCTGTTCCTAGTATGCAGCCTTTTCTCCACGTAAGTTGCCCAAACCGTTGGCTGTGTTGATTAGAACCCTACTCCGTAGCTTCTCTCGATCCCAGAGATGTAGCCAGCTTTAGTTTGCGAGCTCGTGGGTACGCAAGCTAGCATAGGGTCTGAGATTCAACTGTTGAGCTGCTCAGGAACCTGACTCCACGGACGCTTCCATTTCACAGCCTGGCTGGCTGTGTCTGCGCTGGTGTTCAGCCTCAGCCATCCAGCTTCCTCCTCTCCCACTTCTCAGAACCCCAAACACAAGTAGTTATTAGATAAGAAGGAAAGATTCTGGAGTATGGGATTCTACTGTTTCTTTCAGAGAAATCTGCCATTTAGCGTTGCTTCTTTTTCTTGTTGATATGACCTCTGTGTTACTTCCTTAACCAAACTGATGTACCAGATATGGTATCTATAACCCTGTTGTAAATTTAATTGCTTTTTTTTCTGCTAATCTCCTTTGCTAAGTAAGGTTCTTAAATACCAAAGAGTGCACTTCAGGTTGCGGTATAATACATCTAATAAAATGAGTGGATCTTTTTAAAAAGGTTGGAGTTCCCTAAGTTGTAATGCAATGCTATATTTAGTCTCCTCTAATAAAAATATATCTACAGAAACCACTGCTTCAGAATAATTCCGAAAGAAGCTATAAGATGCAGGTTCAAGACCACTATCCTACCTTTTTTGTTTGTTTGTTTTGTTTAATTATTACAATTTGGTTAACATTTACTTGTGTATTTCTCCTTTTTAAAAAGAAATCTGTAGCCAGCAAATATTTTAACTCCTTTATCATTGTTTTAAAAGTCCTTAGTAATAGTTGTTTAAAAAAAAAAGGAAATAAGACTGTTTTTACTTTCTTGCCAACATTCCTAGTTTGAAAGATGATGGCAACCAGTACAAATAAAAAGTCAACACAAGGCTTTGAAAGGGACCTTTAACATTGTTGACCTCGTCATGTTCTTGCCCCTTCATTCACTCACAAAATGAAACTTTATTATTGCCTATTGGGTGCCAGATACTAAGGACATAACTGTGTGCAATATGGACCCCGTTTGTAGGGAAAACCAACATGAAGCAACATCCTTACAGTTTTAAGACTATGCAAGTGTTCTGATGGTGAACTGCAGGACAACAAAAGAGGACGTGGCCTGGTCTGGGTGGTCAAAGAAGAGTTCCCTTAGAAAGTGACGTTTAATCTAGAACCTGGGGCGTGAACTGGAGAGAAAGTTGGAAGAAGGGCAAGTATCGTGAGCTGAGGTTCCTAATGGAGTCACCCTAGCTCAGTTCTCGTCTATGAATTCTACCACGGCACTAGGCAGCGTGGAGGTCAGAGCCACCAAGTGTCCTGCACTGGGGAGGTCTTAAACATGGCTAGCCCTCAAGGAAAGGCTCCTCCTATAAGACCTGACCTATTATCACTGTGAGCCCTGTCACACAAATATTTTTAAAGGAGTTTTGTAGCAAAGGGCTCTGCAGTTATGTTCTAGCCTCATACATGTGCCTTCTGTCTTACTGTATTGTAGTTTTACTAAGCACACCTCAGTTTTTTTCAGTATTTCTGAAACGTAATTATGAATTCCTTTCTTTGTACCTATAGTCTGGAAGGAAGGGTGATTGTGTTGTCTGAGCCTAAATACATTTTTGCTATCTTAGATAGGAACACAAAACACGGCAGCTAGAACCTGACTGCCCACTGTGAGTGGCTGGCAAGGTTTTTACCTCTGTCTCCCTTGTAAATCAAAGTCAACAGTTTCTTCGTTGGAGTGGAGAAAACCCAAGGAAGGGTACACGGTTATTCATTGGTTCAATTATTCAACTAAGATTTATGTTTCACTAGCTATCAGACAGGTTCTAGAGTAGGAGCAAAAAGCAATGATGCATAAGAAAAGGCCTCTGAGCTTTACAGTTCAGTTGTCAACTAAGAGAGAAGAGAAGACAAAAGTGGGTCATAGTGGTTAATGGTGTGTTTGTGGTCAGCCATGTGCCATTTGCTCAGTCTGGAATGGAGAATTTCCCCCACAGGCTCATTCATATTTTTGAATGACTGAACTGAGAATTTCCCCCACAGGCTCATTCATGTTTTTGAATGACTGAACCGAGAATTTCCCCCACAGGCTCATTCATGTTTTTGAATGACTGAACTGAGAATTTCCCCCCCAGGCTCATTCATGTTTTTGAATGTGTAGCTCTCAGCTGGCAGGGCTGCTTTTAGAGCTATAGAGCTTTAAGAAGTGGATGCTGGTTGGTGAAATAGGTAACTAGGAAAGGACTTTCCTGATCCTGATTCCAGTCTGATTGCTATGCTTCTTGGTCTGCCGGCATAAAAACAGCCTCCGCCTCACGCTCCCTCTGCTATGAAGCAGGCTCCCCCTCACATGCCTTTCTGGACATGACGGACTGCAACCCTCTGAGACTGTGAGCTGAAATATGCCTCTCCTCCCTTGTTATGTCAGATACTTCATCATAAAGAGGCAAAAGTAATACTAAAAAACTGGTGCCAGGAAGAGGGATCACGGCTGCGATTAAACCTCTGTGCTTCTTAGGTCTTTAGAACTGGTTTACAAAAGAGGAATGTGGAGGAGTTTGGAGATGCAGGCTAGACAAGCCGTGGGATGCTGTAGGAAGAATTTAACAACTGTAGTAGATGCGTAGAAGACCAGAATGCGGATAGAAATGTAGATAATTGAAGACGGCATCAGGTTTCATATGGGAAAGTTACTATTGGGAATTGGACGAGAGGCATCCCTGTTGCATTCTGGCAATGAATTCATCTACATTCTGCCCATGTCCTGAAAATTCGGCCGAGAGATTTTTTTTTTCAAGACAGCCTAGGACACAGGCAGCAGTGCAGAGGTGTGACATGCTTTGAGCCAGCTTTACAGTGAGAATCGGGGGCAAAGGGGAGGCTGAGCAGCAGGATAGGGAAAGTACAGTGAGTGGGTTTACAACTGTGGGCTGGTGAAGGGCGTAAAAGAATAGAAATTCATATGAAAGACTTTTAAAAGAGAATGCTAGCTGGGTGGTGGTGGCACACACCTTTAATCCCAGTACTTGGGAGGCAGAGGCAAGTGGATCTCTGAGTTTGAAGCCAGCCTGGTCTACAGAGTGAGTTCTAGGACAACCTGGGCTACACAGAGAAACCCTGTCTTAAAAACCAGAGAGGAGAGAGAGAGAGAGAGAGAGAGAGAGAGAGAGAGAGAGAGAGAGAACGCTAAAGGACTCTCTGCTGGCAAAGGCCACCTAAGAAAGTGTTTTCCTGACTTAGACATGCAGAGGCCACTGAAGGATGATCCAAAGGGGCCTGGTTACTTCTCCAGATGCCAGAGGAATCAACGTCGCCTACATGGTGTGCCTTTAACAGGTAGGCAGACTGCAAGAATCACAGGATCATAGAGTCTTAGGCCAAGTTTTCCAGAGGAAAGCCTACGACGCCAGGAAATGTATCGCAGAGGGGGAAATCCCTGGTTCCCTGAAGAGAAAGCAGGCTATGTGTGAAACTTTGAGGGGAATGCTTCTGAACTTGAAGCTGAAAGGCTTTCATGGAAGATAGGGTGTATTAGTCAACGTTTGTCCCTGACAAAAATACCACTAGAGACAACGTGAATGGAGGAAAGATGAGTTTGACCCACACTTGGAGAAGTTTCAGTTCAAGCTGGCTCCATTGTCTCTGGACCGTTGGTGGGCAGGGCCTGATGGTGGAAAGGCATGGTAGGGAAGAGTGTCTCCTCTCATGGGCAGGCAGGAGGAGTAGAGGAGAAGGGGCCAGGAACAAGGTATGTCTTTCTAACGCATGCCCCGGTGACCTACTTAATCCAGTTAGACTCCATCCCCTTGCTTACACCACCACCCAGCAATGCCATCAGGTTAAGAATTCATCAGGGGATTAATCTATTAATTCCATTCAAATCCTCAGTATCCTGTCACTTCCCAGAAGCCATTTGCCTGTCAATCAAGCCTGTAACACATGAGCCTATGGGGAACATTCAAATCGCACACCCTGCTACTGAAGGATAGCATACAGAGGGGCGTGTCATCCAGAAGGCTGGATCCACAGCAGCAAAGATACAGGAAGGACATTTCTGTGTGCAGAAATACTTTCAGATTTGCTGAATGAAACCAAAATGACTTGACGTGAAGCATGCCAATGTCCCCTCCTACACACACACACACACACACACACACACACACACACACACACCCTGAAAAGAAAGATACCACAGGTTTACAGGATAATCTGGCTGAACCTAATAATACTTAGTTCCAGCCACAACTTCTCCCTGCTCAGTTTCCAGGTCCCTATTCAACTTTTTTTTTTTTCAAATAATGGGGCCCTTCACAGCTCTCCAAGACTGGAAGGCTATGCACTCCTATCTTTAGTAGTCATTGGTTAATTATATGCTCAAGAGGTACTATTTACCCTTTCTGATACGTCTTCTGTAAATGAGAAAAGGTATTCAATGCCCATTTTAGTGCGAACACTGACCTGGATTAAGAATAAGGAAACTTAACCTGTGCATGGTTGCCCAGCCACATTTAACACATAGATGTTGCATGCCCCCAAGCTGGTGGAAAGGGGGACCCACAACTGGCTTCCTTACTCAGACTCACCAACCTTCAATTCTTCCATCTCCCTTGCCCAGTAACTTTATTTTCAATCATCCTTATTACCCCTCCCCCCTTCCATTTCCTACAAAAGTAGAGTTGATTTCCTGAACAGTACACTGGAGTCTACAGTCTGCTTTGTCTAGATCTCTGGGCTTCCAACGACGTCTGAACCCACCCTCCCTCTCTCTCAGGTCTCCAAAGTGGCATGTCCTACCTCTTTCTAAATCCCATCTTAAATTTGTCACTCCATTCTCCTTTAGCTTCTGGGACCCATAGCTTATTATTCCTTCTGCAAATTTTTACTGAAGCATGTGCCATACAATGTGTTGCGGGAAGACGCAGATGAAGATATTACCAAATCCTTTTCTAGAAGTCTGAGGTGAAAAATGTTGGTGTCATTCCAATAGTATTAGACTCGGTAACATGCCATGCTGCCATCGGGGACAATATCGCTAAGTTCCTGGAGTTCCCCATTGTCACCTACGCACCCTCACATCTCTTGGTGTTGAGCATAGGACCTACTTGACACATTCAGGTATCGTATAGATATGGATAAAATGGAACAGCAGATTCCTCAGTTCAAAAACCAAATGCTGTCGCTCTGCTCTGCAATTTCCTCAAAGTGTTTCCCCGTTTTTTCTCCTCCCTCTCTCTGCCAACATTCTTGAAAGGCAGGCTAGACTCGGTGCCACCGCTTGATTACCACCCACTTATTCTTTCATCCCTTTTGAAACCAGCCTGCCACCCCCACCAGCCATTCAACTGAAATCACCCTCCTGAAAGGCCACCAATGATTTCCCATGGCCAAATCCAGATGGTCTACCACCCCCCCAACCCCCACCCCCACCCTCAGTCTTCCAGGCTGGCTGTGAAACCTCGGACTCTGCCGCCCATCCCTTCTTCCCAATCCTGAGCAGAATGAGTGGAAGGTTCCAGCTTCAGATAGTACGCATTTTGGAATGTGTCAGGCCTGGGTATGGCCAGAGTCCAAAGTTCAGTTTCCTTATCTGTAAAATGGGGTTAATAAAGTATGTCATTTGTGTCTGGCACACGACTGGTTTGCCTTCTGATCCTCTCTTTGACTCTCTCTCGTTCTGCACACACTCAGCTGCCAAACTAATCTTTCTAGAGTTGATGGGGTTACATCACTTACGCAGGGATGAGAAACAACAAATGCAGAGCCCCGCTTCTGCTGTCGGCTCAGAGCATGCGCAACTGCGACCCAACAACAGACACCGGCGAACCTGAGAGTCTGGAAGCCCTCTGCGTCCCCTGGTCCCTAACTGGCTGTCATTTAGTAATTGTGTATCTATAGTCTTAGTATAACTTCTTCATCAGAAGAAGGAAATACTGGCTTCGTCTAAAGCTAAAGCGCTTACTCTAAAATGGTAATGATGGTTTACCTTTCTGACCCAGTTTTTCCGCAATTTTCTGTTCAAGTTTCCTATACTGTACATGGAAACTGGACTGGGCCCCATTTCCATTTATCTGTCGGTCCGCCTCCCTCTTGTCCTCTGGCTGAAATGGCTCCATTCCCACCTCCGCGTAGGAAGCTGTGCCAGACTTCCCTCAAGCACCATCTCCTCTCCATAGCTGGGGTAATTGTCCTACCACTGATGCCAAACATTTTTTGACACTAAAATTTTCTCCTCTCTCTTCCCTGCCCCGCCGGCTGAACCTTTGCACACTGGCCAGTTTTGTCTTCCTCTGGCCAGCCTTGGCCACACTGTACCATATTAAAGATATGCCATGCCCAAAACATGGTTCATTTTCCCAAACCCAAGCATCCTTATCCAGGGCTTCATGGAGTTTCACCAAAATGTTCTGGATAATGTTAGATCTCCCATCCACCAACCAGTCTGCAGAATAAACTCCTGCCAAAGTAGCCAAAGTAGCTGAAGCTGTGTGGGGCTTGAACTTTTTAATACTAATTACATTATTAACTAGATTAGTGACTTTGTATGTTAACTAATATAAGTGAGTTAAGTGATCAAAAAAAACTTCACTTGTTATTATGTTGCAGCACATTTTATCACTTAATAGAGGAAGCAACTTTCCATAAACATTTGAATGCATTTGCATATTACACCCCAGCCCACTGGTTCATAATGGTATCAAAAAAAGCAGAACCACTAGGTTATGTTTAGAGTCACCCTCCTGGGTACCACCTGCAGAGACTTCGATTTGGTAGCTCTGGAAATAAACCTGTGCACCTGTTCTTGGATGGTGACACAGGTGTTCAGGATTGTTGATTGCAGTCTTTTTTTTTTTAAACAACACATCAATTGTTGGGTTTTTTTAAAAAATTAAGGTAGTTCCTTGGTAATTTGATACATGTGTTTAATGCACTCTCTTTCCTCGTCTCTTCCTCCCCTCTCTTATCTCCTCTCCCTGCTCCTGTTAACCAACCACATACCTGTTCCTTTCTCAGATTCATGACTTTTGGTTTTGCTGTGTGACTAGTTTAACCAGGGCCATCTGTGTGACCATCTGATTATCCATTGGAGCCCGGTGGAGTCACTAGTGTGTGCAAAACTAAAGGCCATGACTTCACTTTCGTTGAATCTATGGTCCCAAAGTAGGTCAGCAGTGAGAGGTAGTGACCTCTGAGCTCCTCCATCTTTGCCTGGCTGTTGATGGGACCATTTGCACAAGTCTTTGAATTGCGCAGGATGCAGCTGAACAGCTGTTGGAGCCAACCAGAGTAGATTCTAACGGTACATTTCCTTACCTAGGTTTTAATGTCCCTTAGAGACATTTGGGTCAGAGGGCGCCAGACTGACCCAGAGAAGGATTGAAAAGAGAAAAATCACCACAGGGTTAAGAAAATCAGAATTATACCGCATAGACTGCATTTATGAGTCTGGAGTACACAGAATTGGAATGAGTCTCAAGTCCAAAGTAAAGTGAATTTTAATAGGCTAGAGGCAGGGAGGACATTTTGTGTTGTTTGAACAAGTACATCCAATGTCATATCATTTCGATTCATTTCAGCAAGATTTAATTTGAAAATTCTTTGAATTTCATTTTTAGTTTTCACTTGATTTTTTTTTTTTGAAATAGGAAAGTTGGGCGGGTGGCTCTGTTGGTGACATGTTTGCTTAGCGTAGACAAAGCCCTGAGTCCTACCCCAGCACTACATAAACTCGCAATAATACTCTGGAAATAGAGGAAACATGATTGGTTCTTCTGGTAATCCTCCAGGACATAGCAAGTGTGAGGCCAGCCTGCAATCCGTGAGACCCATTCACTTAAAAATAAATAAGTAAGTAAGTAGGACAGGAGTGTAGGGTATAAAAGAAACCTTTCCTGGAAACAGATTTAGATTTGGAGATTTGAGAACAGAAAAATTTTCATGTGTAGGGAGATTAGCGTGGAGGCAGGATTGGGTAGGATTGGGTAGGAGGCGCCATTGAACTGAGGTGAGATCACATCCAGTCCTACCCGGAATGCTGAGGTTGGGGTGGCCCTTAGAAGTGTCCCTCCGTAATCTCAGACTGACTATGAGTCGCTCTCTGTCCTTCTCAGAGTATGACCTTGAGCAACCAGGACAGTCTCTGGGAGCTCTAGCTGTGGGATGAGAAATTCAGTCCCGAAAGGAGGCTGCTGGACAGCCTAGCATAACTTCTCCTACCTCTGGTCTAGAAGAACTTGGTCTACAAGAGGGAGGGGACAGGCATCAGAGTTCACATCTCACAGGGAGTCAATGCTACCCTAAAAATGCTCTCCCATCAGTAAGATCCTGGAACTGTTTCACATTTTAACCCTCCTCCGCTGTCTATTTAATTGGCTCCTTACACATCATAGCCAGTACCTTTCCATCTTCATCCCATGTATACATTTGTTCCTCGGCTTCCTTCCTCTATTTTTTTTTTTTAAACAAAATACTATATCCCAGAGTTCCTCCGTAGGTCACAGTATATAGCCCCAGAATGCTACCACAGTAGCTCACCCCCATCTCCCATTCAGCTGCGGTAAACTTCCTCTCGCCCTGCGTTTATATTCCCATTGTCCACCAGGTAAGCCCCTGTGACTTAACACCTGGAAAAGCACGCTTCTTAATTCCTCTATTAGAAGCTCAGGAACACCCTCTTCGGGTAACATAAACTGATTAACTGGAAATGGGAAAACAAACAGCCTGCAGGAACCCACAGCGAAGAGGTTATCAAATGGCCACTTCCTGACGACTCATGAAAACCTAAGTAAAAATAATTCCGTGAGGCGGTGGTGGTGGCGGCGGCGGCAGCGGCAAGGATGTTTTGTGGGGCTTCAGCTCCGGAGTCTTAAAAAGCAGGAGTTGCACCTGTCCTGTACTCCTTTTCCATTGCACAATGTCTAGCACACGGTTTAGAACTCAATAGAATGAGATAATTTTTTTTTTTTTTTTAGCCAGTAGTGCACCTGGGAAGGCTGGCAGGCTGCCACCAACTAGAAGGCTGGTGTTCGCCAGTGATTCCTGCGCCTTTATGTAGAAGTAGAAAGTCATGAATTACAGCATCCAGACAGACTGCTATGAGGATTATCCATTGAATAGAACAGTTTTTCCTGTTTGTATTTTTTAATGAGGATAAAATATACCACCAGTATAATCCTACTTTACGATTCAACAAGAGAATTGGAGGAGCAAGGGGAACTAACTATGAAACTATGTTACTTCTGTACCATCAGCCCTGAAAGGGCTTCACATCCCCTTATTCCATTTTAGCAAAGATTTTCTTCTATTAAATGGAGTTCAAAAACATTTTACTAAACTTGAAGTCATTTCCGACTCCTTGTAAATATTGGATGGTGCAGAACTGAGGGTTTTATCGGGGAGGGGAGGGAAGCTATTTTGTGTTCACACTTTTAAATCAGATGGGAGCACGATGGAGAAATGGGTGGTGAACTTAAAAACCGTCAACTCGTCTGGAGATTGAGAAGGTAATAGAAAAAGATGTTTGGCGTCTGTGAGTCTTCCTGAGCACACTGTTAGCAGTTGGGGTGGGGTGGGGGGTTGTTTCTGCAAAACGAGAGAATAGATTCTACATCTGATTTATAATGTCCCCTGTCTTACGTTTTTCTAAGTTGTATCTAAAAGAGGTCTGGCAAATTATAATGAACTGAAAAACTGAGATGCTTCCCTTCATTTTTGAGGTCTGGTTGTCTCATTCTTAGGTATTCCAAATTGAAAGAAACTAGATTTAGGAACACAGCTTTGGCTCTATGGAGAGCTGTTTATTTTGTAAAACTGGTATCGTCCTTGAAAGTAAGGAGATGGTAGCTGGCTTTAAAGTGGACCTTGAGTGATCATGAGGGTTACAAATATATTTATTTGAGGTAGGGACTGAATACTTGGATGTTGGTGAAGGCCAAAAAGAAAATAATGTGTAATAGCTTTGAAAATGAAAATAGCCATTTATGATGTGCCAGACCTCACATATGTTAACTTATTTATTCCTGACAGCAAACCAGTAGGGTTTGCTTCTAGTCCATAAATACCGAAATCAGAGAGTTGAGGAATTTTCCAGGGTCTCGAGCGTAATGAATAGTGAAGAAGTAACTGAGTAGAGAGCTGTCTAATTCTAAAGCTGATGCCCAAGGTTCCATGAACACCTTCCAAATGTCAGCTTGGCCATGGTCATCAACTATGATGGCCATTTTTACTGTCTTTCGGAAAGTTTAAAGTTATATTAAGTGTAGTAAGGGCAACTGTAGATTTGAGAAAGTCTTGTTCAACATTATACTGGTGTGGAAGTACTTTTTGCAATAACTTTTACATAAAGAACTGGGGGAACAATAAATACTGTAAGACTTGGTCCTAAAGATATGGACTTGCTTGCTATTGTTTGCACATGTGTATGCGTGTGTGTGTGTGTGTGTGTGTGTGTGTGTGTGTCCATGAAATACATATTCATGTCAGAGTGGATGCACGCACTTATACCCAGAAGCCAGTTGACAACATTAGATGTCATTCCTCAGGCACCGTGAGCCTTGAATTTTGAGACAAGTCTCTCAGTGGTCCTGATACTCACCAAATAGGCTAGCCTAGCAGACCTGTGGGCCCCAGGAGTTCTCCTTTCTCAATTTTGCCAAGACTGGCATTACAAATACAAGCCGCCACCTTTGGCTTTTTCCATGGGTTCTAGTGATAAAACTCAGGTCCCTAGGCTTACCAAGCAAGCCCTTTACCAGCCTCACGGCTCTTTTGATGCCATGTTTAACATCTGTATCAGGGACAGTTGGTTGTCATTTCAGCCGTGTCTCTGATGACCATGACCTTTCTGTGGAAGGCAAAGTGGTCTGGTGGGTCCGTCCAGGGCTGTTTGTTAGCCGCACGTAATCTCATAGATAATAGTTGACTTCCAAAGATATCTTAAAATGAGATTTTATCCTAATTTATAGGATGCGATTTTTAATATTTTTAAATGATATGATTAAAGCTGGTGTTTACATTGATGACAGTTTAGCAGGTCACATGACAGCAGCATGGACAGTAATTTTGGTTGCCACAATCCTAAATATTGTGCCCAGAAACTACTTTTTCTTCCATGAGAATCCTGTCTCGCCCTCTAGTGAAATCCCTAAATGGGTATGCTTAAACTCCCGAGGCTCCAGAGCTTTGTGTTGCTAACCCACAATTCATGCCAAAGATTTCACAGAGCTTAACCTGAATTCTTATTAATTCTCTTAGGATTTCTGCAGAACTGAGAGAGATGCTTTTAAACATGTTACATAGAACAATGGGCATTAGGAAATATTAATATATAATAGGCTAGACACTGAGGGAAGTTTAAGATTGATCATTCACTGTTTTTAAGACTTTCATCTTCATCTATTTTAATTTGTTTCTGTATTGATTGACAGAAACTGTGCTGTAAATAAAACTAGTAAAGAAGACAACACCCAGACAGGTACATGTACTTGAGCAAAAGTACTGAAGCGCTTAGAAAAAAAAATCAAATAAGACATATGTTTTAAATTGTAACTGTTGCACACTTGTTGGCCTAAGGCTTCACTCTGAACTGATTATATCTGATAGGAAAAACAACAAGCTGTGAAAAATAGAAAAGCAAGATTGGAGTGGTTCGCTAAAGAATGCCTCCACAGTAAGCTTTGTCGCAGAAAAAAGAAAGAAAAGAAAGTCTTGTTTAGCACACAATGGCCGAGTTGAAATAACAGCCCATGAACACTATAGAGAAATGACTCCATACCCAAGGTGAATGTTAAAATCTCCTCTCTTGAATGAGCCTGCTAATGAAGCCATTGTCTGAGCTCTGAAAAAGTCTTCCCTGGTCCCACCCAAAGATGAATGGGAAAAGCTGAAACTCTGAGTTGGCCTATTTGCAGAGACAATTTTCAAGATTTACTGAGGGTTGACAAATGCCATTTAAGCTTTCAGAGCCAGCCATATGCTTTTGAAAGGAATTAAAGGAAATCTTCCCACTATAGAAGACGCTGGCAAAGCATCCCTGTGATAGCCTTGGGTTGAGAGGTGCATGCATGTGGGTGAGTTCTGTCTTTCCTGGTATCTATCTATCTATCTATCTATCTATCTATCTATCTATCTATTTATTTATTGTGATTTCTTCACTGAGTTCCAAAAATGCAAGGCTCAAAAGAGGACAGTGGGCCTTCCTTTAATATACCCCTATGTTGAGACAGTACTTATATGTTATGATTTGTTAGGATTACAAAAATTCTCATCAGACAATTGTATACAAACAGGATTTTTTGTCCATTATCTTATTGTTAATATAGGAGTTATAATAGTGCCCCCCCCACCAGGATTGAAGCTATGATGTAACATTGTCCAAATAAGGAATCTGAACCTTTTAAAGGTTTTTTTTTTTCTTCCAGATTTGATATTTTAGTCTGGTGTTAATTTTAGTTTAGTTGTGGCATATAGAATATTTTAGATTTCTACAATATCATTGCCAATCCATATGTGTTATTGATCATATTTTTGTTTGGCTGGAGTTTTTGTTGGTTTCTTTATTTCATTTGGATGAAGAACTAGGAGTTGAACTGAGGCTCACGTCCTGGGTAGCCACGTTCTCTACCACTGAGCAGCATCCTCACCCTATGAATCAGATTTTAGTTAGTAAAGGCAGCATTTTTTTTTCCACTTTCATTGTTGTGTATTTTGTCTTGTTTGGAGGTGGAGTGGGGGGTGGTGCTCAGTCTGTAAAGTAACAAATTCCCAGAGATTACATCAACTGTCTCTTCATAGAGTAAAAGTCTAAATGCGGTTTTAAAACAGCTTCCGGTTGTAAAAGAGGGTTAAAATTACTCCCACCTCATCCTCTGTCATCACCTCGCACTCACCAGTGAAATCTGGAGGTGATTTCATGAGCAGGGAGCCTGTGCCTCCTTCCGTGATCCCAAAGAGGTGTAAGATGAGTTACATTGTGCTGGGCGGGCCTGTGGGTCCCCATTGCCCCAAGCCCTATGGGAATTGTGGGGTTCTAGAGCCCTGGCCTTGACTGCCCATTTCCCTAGGCTGCTGACGGTGATCTGACCGGAAGCGACATGGACACAAAGAAGCCAGGAGAGGCGAGAGATGGGAGTGAGGCGAGAACAGACAAACTGAGAAACTCCAGTGGAGTGGAAGCTGAGCGGATAAACACATGAAGGCTTAGGGCCGCTTCTCAGCCCACGTCTGTCAGCCACTCCTCCCCCAAACCCTGGAAGAAATGCTCCCCTTAGCCGCCTTGGTAACAATTAAAGATCTGATGCCACACAAGAAGGCAGGGTTTTTGCAAGGCACCACAAGTCCCAGCACATCAGCCCCTTTCCGCGCGCCTGCTTTCTCACCTGGATTATTGGCAAGGCTCCCTGTGGGTGGCCTCTCCCCCGTCCCTCCCCCAGGCCACCACCAGGGGTGATGTTAAAACCTTAACTGATTTTCTGCTGTACCCACAATACTGGCAGCATCCACAGAGATCTTAGTACTGAGTCGTGAAATTTGAAACATCGCGGTACAGTACAGTTCCAATTCCCTTTCAGCCCTTCTGGCTTTATCAATGAGAACGTCTCCACGAGGCAAATATGTCTTTCCTCGCCTCTCTTAGACACACCAACATCTCTTATCACAGGGAGAACTAGCTTCAGGCTTAGCTTGATTTGGCATATCAAACTAGAAATCTGAGGACTTAATTACAATCTTTGATCTCACTACTGTAGATAATTATTTCCCTGTTTATGACAAATAACATTGATTTGTCATTTATCGGTAATGACAGAAGTTTCCCATTTTATTCAACCTCACTAGGCGCTTTGGATTATTATAGATCTATATATCACAATGTGTTGGTAAGATTTTGCTGCAGTGAGGAGACAATAATTTATTTTGGCTCACAGTTTTAACGGTTCCCATTCACGGTCATTTAGCTCTGTTGCTTCTGGAAGCTGAAGTATCCTGGTTCGGAGTATACAGTAGAGCAAACACCAAGTAGAAAGCAAGTTCAGAGGGGGCTGGAGAACAAGGTCTTCCTTTGCCTAGACTACCCCAGTGGTCCACTTCCTCCGATCAGACCCCACCTCCCAGTGATGTCATCATATTATAATTCCATCAGGACATTAATCTCTTAGTGAAGGCACAGCACTATGATCAAATCATCACTTACCAACCTTCAATGCGTGAGCCTTTGGGGTCATTTTATTTCTCAACAATAGCATACATGTATGTACTCTCTTGCGTGTGCAGTGTATGTGAGTGAGTGTGTGTGTGTGTGTGTGTGTGTGTGTGTGTGTGTGTGTGTGTTCCCATCTTGTATTGAACCTAGAGCCTTGGGCCTGCTAGCAAGCATTTTATCGCTGAACTACATCCTTACACTAGGACTTCGCCATGTAGCCCAGGCTATCCCCCTACTGCCAATTCTGCTGTATCCACTTCTAAGTACTAGGGTTACAGATGTGTGCCAAAAATTCATTTTTAACACAAAATAATCAAACACTACTCTTCTGTAGGAAAACGAGAAGTTGAGAGGCACTGAACAATGAGCAGAAGTCCACTCTCCTTTCGCGGTTTCTAAATCCTGACGTAATCTTGTTCCCACCCCAGTGTGCAGATCAGCCTAACTCCCTGCTCTGGGAGTCCCAGCACACACCGGGCTCCCCAGTGGCTCAGATGATCCCCCCCCCCCCCCCCGTTGCCAGGCTGTCCTTCATGCTGTTGTCCACCGAGGTCATTCCTCTTCGCCCGCTAAGAGCCAGCCCAAGGCCACCCCTTGACAAAGCCAGCCTGGCCGGTAAATTTACCCACCCTACCCACACTGCCCTTAGTCAGAGAAGGGCCCTCACCACTCCCTGAGTTCACACAGCATCTTGGCTGTGCCTTGGTTAGCGTGCTTACCCCTTTTGTGACTTTCAAATGACCTTTTTCCCCCACTCGTCTGGAATCTCTACAAGGACAGGAAACTTGTTCAGGTCGCTGCCACACCTGCCTGGCATGTACTTTTCAGTAAGTGGTGGGTTAATGAGGTTTTTTTTGATTTTTTGTGGTTTTTTTTTTTAAATCAGGGAGACAAATGGTCAGAGATGTCGAAGTGCAAAAAATTTAGCGTGTAGTAAATTATTTATGACTAATTCAGTTTCTGTTCATTGATAAGAATAAAGACTCTCCCCCCCAAAAAAAATGAGAACAATGTGCTCAAATGTCCACAGGTTGATGAATGAGTAACTCAGTTTTAATATAACCATGCAGTGGGATGCTATTCTGCAGCAAAAAGTCCTTAAGCTTTGTACCAGACATTTTCTTTTAGGCCACCAACCAGCGCCCAAATCATGACACAGAGACTTATTATTAGTTTTGAATGCTCGGCCTAGCTTAGGCTCGTTTCCGGCTAGCTCTTTTAACTTAAGTTAACCTGCTTCTCTTTAGCTACCTTTTGCCTTGGAGCTTATTACTTTTCTTTCTGTGTATCTTACCTTCACTGCTTCTTGTGTCTGCTGACTGACAGCTGCCTGGCTTCTGGCCCCGGGCACGTCCCTCTCTTTCTCTTCATTCTCTCCTCCTTCCTCCTCCTCCTCCTTCTTCTTTCAGGCCTAGATTCCTCCTCCTGTTTATTCTCTCTGCCTGCCAGCCCTGCCTATCCCTCTTCTGCCTATTGGCTGTTCAGCTTTTTATTAGACCACTCAGGCGCCTTAAGCAGGCAAGGTGAAACAGATGCCACACATCTTTACGTAATTAAACACCCATCCTTCCATCATTAAACAAATGCAGCATAAACAAAAGTAACCCACCTTTACACAATTAAAGTAACAGTCCACAGCATAAACAAATGTAACACAGCTTTACATAATTAAAATAATATTCCACAACAGGGCAGCTAACATCAACAAATGTTATTTGTGATTCTACTTACACAAAGTGTGGAGAAGAGGCAAATGTATGGATCAGATTCCTTCCAAAGAGGGGGGTTGGAGCTGGGAGATTATTAGTTAGTGCTACAATGGACACTGAGTTCCATTTGGAGGTGAAGATTTTGTAATGTTAGATTTTTTTTAAAGATTTATTTATTTATGTTTACATTACATTATTTATACATTACATTTATTTATTATGTTTACAGTGTTCTGTTTGCATGTATTCCTGCAAGCCAGAAGAGGGCACCAGATCTCATTACAGATGGTTGTGAGCCACCATGTGGTTGCTGGGAATTGAACTCAGGACCTCTGGAAGAACAGTCAGTGCTCTTAACCTCTGAGCCACCTCTCCAGCCCATGTTAGATTTTTATGTTGACCAAACTCAATGATTTTCATACTTTAAATAAGTGGATTAGTCACGTCTGTGCATGATTTCTCAGTCAAACCTTTTTCTGTAAAAGAGTGAAGCCTCTAGGCAATATTGCTTGGTTTTGAATCCTCTATAATTTACTATTTATTAATCATGCATAAGATAATTAATTTCATTGTGGTTCAGTTCCCCCTGTTAATAAAAAGAGGTGAGATCAGCCCTCTGTAGGATGTGAGGTCGGTGAAAATCATTTCCCATTCTGTGGGCTGCCATTTTGTCTTATTGACCATGTCCTTTGCCTTACAGAAGCTTTTCAGTTTCAGGAGGTCCCATTTGTTAATTGTCAATCTCAGTGTCTGTGCTGCTGGTGTTCTATTCAGGAAGTGGTCTCCTGTGCCCATGCTATCCTGTGCAAACTATATATAAAACACATAATAAAATGCATACATATATAAATACAGTGTATGCACAGCTAGCATGATGCCATTAATCCTTAGCATCAATTTATGAGCAGATTATGTTAAATCTATCTCAACACAATCCTCCAGGAGTACTACTTTATAGAAAATAACTTGCTCAAGTTTTCATGTTTAATGCATGGCAGAACTGAGACCACCTGATTCCTTGGATCAGTTTCCTCTTCTGTACACTGGGCTGTGTCTACGTAAGTGTGCCCACATACATGCTCAACAAATACAGACACACACCCACAACTGCCTGAGGCTATGATGGGCTCCATAATGCTTCCCTTATTAAGACACATTTCCTATATCCATCAGCCCTCCTGTCTGGTCTGAGATTTTACAATAAGGAATATTCTTTTGAAATGGAAAAGAAGCAGAGCCTTTGTCTGGAGAATGCTCTTAAACAAAAACAACCGAGAAAAAGATAATCCTGGGAGGTCTGTACCCCAAGGTGTGATCCTCGTCTCTCAACACTAGCATTATAACGTGGAAAAAAAAAAAGATGCTGCTAAAGAAGAGCCTGTTGGGTCTGACTTGAATCATTTCAGTCAGAAGGGGAAAAAATACGGTGCACATGGCACATGCATACCACAGCACGAGCTGACTATGTGAAGCCCATTGTCTGATCAAAAAGGACAATGCGCAAGTAATCCTCAGTGAGCAGCTGAGTTCACTTGGAACATCTGGGTGCACACTTTACAGCTTCCAGTGAAAGTCTCTCACGAGTATCTCGTGAATTGTAGATCAGCCCCCATCTCGTGTGTCGTAAATAATTCATAGATGGATACAGTCAGAGTTTAGTGCTTAATTCTCACTAAGTCTCTCCCTCTCAAGGAGATTATAATCTAGTTTGAAGGAATGTAGCAGGAACATGTTTTTTATTGTCTCTTCTTTTCCCAGTATTTATCATGTCTGACGTATGGAAAGCTCTCGATATAATGTTAGTTAAGTGAACAAGCAAACGGATGAGTGAGATATTGCAGAAGTCACAAAACACATTCCAACAGTATAAAAATGTTCATTACTCATGTGCTGAGTGGGGAGTATATAGACCTTCAATGAGTTAGCAATGGCAATCTGAATTTTCAGAAAGAGGCTGGAAAATGAATAGGGTTTTTTTTTGTCATTAATTTCCACTCTCCTTTCTGAATAATCCATTTTAGCATGTGATTAAGAGTTAGTTGAGAATAAAGGACAAGGGTTGATGAGATGGCTCAGCAGGTAAAGGAGCCTGAGTTTGAGCCCCAGGGCCTTCATGGGTAGAAGAGAACCAACCTCTGGAAGTTGTCCTTTGGCCGTCACAGGCAACTGTGGCATGTGCATGTGTGTGTGTGTGTGTGTGTGTGTGTGTACACAATAAATGTAATTATTTTTAAAAGGGACAAATTGGGAGTGATACCTTAATTCATACTTAATTATAAAATATGACAATTCTGCTAGCCAGATTACTTGTCTTGCTGTTATATATGAAATAAATGAATCATAAAGCAGTTGTCTATGTATCATTAGACCCTGAAGTAATATATTCTATACTCATTTGCAGTCATTAAAAAGTTAAAGTCAGTTCGCTGATGTGCAGAACAGTCCAGTATATCTCAAATACAGAGAAAAAACATATTTTAATTTTCACTGGTAGTTGCAAGACTTACCAAGTAAAAGTCCAACCAATAGCAGCAGAGAAAGAATTTCAAGTAATCATCAAAATATCACACAAAAACTACCTGGATGTGTGAACAAAGAATCCTGCAGACATCACTTAGTCTTTTTGAATGGTCCAGAGCAGGTACTGATGTCTGTATGATGAGCAAGAGAATTTTAAGTTCTCTTTTTAGAAGAGAGTAAATAGAATAAAATTTAAAGGTGTTTCAATGTGAAATTTTAACATTGAAAATATTTAGACATTTTGAGAGGTAAGCTTCAATCCTGGTGGAAAATCTACACCAACAGACAGACATCTGTCTTAAGCCCAGTGAACAATTTACATAATTGTTTGCATTGACAGTTAAGGTTTATCAATGGGCATTTAGTTCACTTTGGGAAATCTTTTAAAATATTATCATCAATTAAAAATAATACAAAGGAACACGTTGATATACTCTAGAGTATGCCCTTGCCCGTGTACAATTTCACAAGACAAAATAAGGGAAACTCAATTTGCTTAACTTTAAGCTATAGGGTTTTATTCTGTTTTTTCCAGAGGATATTAAAAAATATTAGCAACACTGGCAACTGATCATCTACAGGAACTGAGCTGATAAAAAGTGAATTGTGTAGTGCTTGAGCTTGGAAAACGAGGAAAAGTTTATCCTAGCTCAGAGTTTCTTTAAATCTTGAGCGTTGGCCAGAGGAAACTAAATTGCCTTTGGGGTGTTAGGATGCAAAAGACCTTCTTGATGGCTCAAGGCAGAGACAGGTGGTTTTAGGAAAGAGAGTGTTGGGGCTTCTGTTTTAATTTGTCCACCTCAATGTTCTGATCTATGACTAATTGAACTTGAAAGTATAGTTCAAGAAGTTTCTTACAGCTACTCTGAGAATACGCATTTAAGTCTCCAAAGAATGCGTCTAGAAAGATTACTCAACCACAGAAAGAAAAGGTGTGTGAAGAATTGTTCCCTT
>CABHPH010163163.1:7435-38384 GCA_902168325.1 Peromyscus nudipes
TGCATTCCTGTTTGCAGGCTTCTCTTAGGTTGCCATCAAGTTGAGTGGCTACAGCCTGTGTCTATATTCCCCTTCCTAACAAGTGAGGCAGGGAACCTTTGTATGGCGTATTAGATACTTCCGATCAAGACCTTTAATCTAGATCAAATGAGGCAAAGACAGGAGGTAACTAGAACTTTCTGTTTTCTGCTCTGACAGCCTGTCTTGGCTAGACTAAGCATTTTCTGCCTTGGTCATCAGGAGAGTCACTTTGCACTCTGTCTCTTTGGCCTGTACTTGAAGCTAATATTTGAGTTCCTGGGATCATTCCATAAATCTACTCTCTAATATATTTTGTTTAGGATTGTGTTTTTCTGGTGTTCTAAACCTGTGGCCAGTGCACTAGAGAACGTTACAATCTAATCATCTCTCGTGGGTATTGGGAGAATACGATCTTAGTGTTGCAGTTTTTTTCTTTTATCATCACTGCCACCCATTTAGCTGCATACTCTTGGAACATGTGGTTTCCTATGGGAAAGGGGTGTGTTTGCTTTTTCACTTTCGGTGCTGCCAGTTAGATCCGGAGCCTCAAGTGTGCTAGGCATATGCTCTGCTACTGGCATGCTGGATCCCGAAATGAATTACTGGTGTACACATACTGATATTTGGGTCTGGCGCACAGCAGCTGCCATAAAGAGTGGTGTCAGTTTACACCTACCTTTTAGCATCCTTACGAGATTCAAGTGTTCTGTTTCATCCAGCATCTAACAATACATGACCTCAGTAATACATTAACAGATCTTCTCCAAAGAAGTAAGATTTTTATCTTATTTTCTAATCTTTTCATCAAGACAGGGTTTCCCTCTTTAGCCCTGGCTGTCCTGGAACTTGCTCTGTAGACCAGGCAGGTCTCCAACTTGGGGATCTGCCTGCCTCTGCCTCCAAGGTGCTGGTGTTAAAGGTGTGTGCCACCACCACCAGGAATGGCTGCTAATCTTGAGAGTACCAGTTATTTAGGTTTTAAGGTTCTTTTGTACGTGAAATAGCTTGCTTCCACTATTCTTTCCCTTTGAAGTTTTTATTTAATCAGATTTCAGGATTAAACGAAGAGATGGGAGAGGGCTTCTGTGTGTGGTTTTTGTTTGTTTGCTTGCTTGCTATTGGAGGTGGGGTTGGACAGAACACTGTCCAGAGGTGGGAAGCAGGCCTCCAGGTGTTTCTTCCAGTTGGCCTTGGAGCAACCAGAGTGTCAGGTTGTCCCCTGAAGGAAGCAGATGCAGCATGTCCCATCTTTGCTCTGCTGCAGGCCAGCATTTGTTCAGCCTTTGTGGTTGATGAATGTGAAGTGAAGCCATCTGTATAAGTTGCTGAAGTTATTAGAGGCCAAGAGGAGAGACACTCAAGTTTAAGTTTTGACTTTTGACACAGGGTCTCAATTATGACCCAGGCTAGCCTCAGTTTCTTATCATCCTCCTGCCTCAACCTCCTGAATGCTGGGATTTCTGAATGAGCCACACTTCATTTATAATATTGTGAGAAACTGTGTAATTATTTGATCTCTTTCAGAAAAGAAGAGAAGAGAGTGCCAAACTGAAGGAGGAGGGGAATGAACAGTTTAAGAGAGGAGGTGAGGTCTACACTGTGCTGGGGTCTGCTCGTCGACCCTTGTCCTTTCTCAGTCAAGACACCGGAACAGTAACCAAGGCTCTTGCACCGCATGGTCTTTCTTTTCTGTGATTTAGCTTTTAATCCAGAAATCAGGGGGAAAGCACTGTAGCTCCTGCTTTGGAAAACCCTAACCTTAATATATTGTTGTAAAAGGAGCGTCCCAGTCCCCATTTGCTACCTTCCAGCAAGAGGGAATTTATGACGTTTTTGTCGTTGTTGTGTTCATTTGTTTGTGTAGTTTTTTCTTTCTGGTCTTTTGTTTGGTTGGTTTTGGTTCTTCTCTTGAGACAAGACCCCACTCTCCAGGCCAGGCCAGGCTGTGATACTCCTCCCTGGCCCTCCCAAGAACTGAGCTTGGAAACATTGCCACCACACCCACCTTTTTCCTTCCTTTCTTTCATGTGCCTTGTTCTCCGGTTGCTGGTTAGATTTTAATTCTTGTAACAAAATATCTGAGGCAGGCTAACTTCATAAGGAAACCGGATTATTTAGCTCACAGTTTTGGAGGCTAAAAGTCAAAAACCACAGTGGCTGCTTTGGTGAGGGTCCCATGCCGGATGGCGGGAATGTGTGCAAGAGGAAGAGCTAACATCTCAAAGCACACAGGAAGTGAGGGAGAGGGCTGGGGATGAGGCTCAGGCTTTGTAGCAACTTACTGTCCTGCAGACTCACTGCAGTCCACTACACCTGTTTCCCCTCCTGGGGAAGCACCACCACTCACCTAAGGACCTGCCAGTGGACCTTATTTTTGCAGAAATGCATGAAACATTGGAGGATTGAGCTACATTAAAACCCGAGCAGTGCTCTTTATTTCTTTCCATCTTCTGTGTTTGTTTCAGAATACTTTAGGAGTTCGTTCCAATAACATACTGTGTTATGCAGTCTGTCACATTTTCAAAGTGCACATGCCTAAGAAATGGAGGGCTCTCAAGTTTTCCTCTCATGGTTTTTAGGTTAATTTTTTTTTTCTTATGATTTCCTTTTTTTTTCCCTTAAGAAAAGGTTTTGCTAGCTAACCTTGGCTGGGCTAGAACTAATTATGCAAACCAGGCTGGCCTTGAATTCTCATGATCTACCTGTCTCTCCTGATATTAAAAGTATGTGCCAGGGGCTGGAGAGATTGCCCAGTGGTTAAGAGCACTGACTGTTCTTCTACAGGACCCAGGTTCAATTCCTAGCACCCACATGGCAGTTAACTGTTACACCAAGATCTGACACCCTCATACAGACTTGCAGGCAAAATACCAATGCAAATAAAAGTATGTGCCACCACACCCCGCTGGTTTAGTTTATGTTTATTTTGATTTTTTTTTTTTTTTTTGAGACTGTAGCCTTGGTTGTCCTGAAACTCACTATGTAGACCAGACTGGCCTTGAACTCACAGATCCACCTCCTTTATGCTGGGATTAAAGGCACACGCCACCATGCCTGGCTCTGGTTTACTTTTTTAGTTTCCTCCCTCCTACCCCCAGTACTAGGGACTGGGCCAAGGCTGTACGTCTACTGGTCAAACATTCCATCACTGAGCTATGTCCCACACCTTAGAATTGTCTTCTGCACCTTGAATCATGGACCTTGAATTTTAGTCTTCCACCTATCCAGTTCCTTAAACCCCTTGGGAAACTCTTTTCTAAACTGCTGAACCAAATGAAAGCTGAGCAACTAGGGCATGTGGCTGTTCTGAGCATTGAGGGCTCTTGACTGACAGCATGTTCAGCAGTTTACTGAACACATGCCTGGTGCCATTGGAAAGAGCAGGCACTATTTCTTTACAGAGAGAAGAAAGGGGGAGATGATGTTTAAAACCTAATAACCTAGGGCCATCTTTTCATTAGAAACTCTGGTCTTGTGTGTAGGAAACTGCACTGAGATCTGACAGAATAAAATCATAATGACTGTTCCATCTTGTGGTATTATCCTCAGATTACATAGAAGCTGAGAGTTCTTACAGTCAAGCCCTTCAGAGGTGCCCATCCTGTTTCCAGAAAGATCGGTCTGTTCTGTTTTCAAATAGGGCTGCTGCAAGGATGAAGCAGGTATGAGCTGTTGGCCCTTTTCCTCAGTGCATGACCCCCGGGCTTGTGGGCGCGTACATGACCTTCCAGGGCTCCATAGGGTCATACATGATCTTTCAGTGTCCCTAGGGTCATAGGCTTGTGGGCGCGTACATGACCTTCCAGGGCTCCATAGGGTCTTACATGATCTTTCAGTGTCCCTAGGGTCGTTTCTTTCCAAAACTAGTGCAGGGCCTTCAAGTTGATATTCTTTTTCTACCATGCATTTCCCTGGTGAAAAGCGTACAGAAAAATACTCAGAAAAACTTGGCTCACGTTAACATTCCTTATTAAAGTAGCAGGGTGAATACTTTGATGAAGGCAGGCCGGCAAGTTCCCACTAACTAGGGCAGGTTAGTGAAGCGGGGGCCAAGTAGTGCACATCCCAGAATAGCTGCAGGAATGCAAACATGGAGCCTAGAATAGTGCAACAGCCCAAGAGCTCAGCATGTCAGAAGCAACTGAAATGATAACCTTAAGCAGGATGACAGCAGTTATTCAGGAACTCTAAGTCTGCAAAGGAAGATATGCTGAACTAGCTTTTTCCACTTAAAGTAATAGTTCTTCCCATCTAAAGGCTTTCTCTTCATTCACAGGTGTGTTAAGCTTGTCAGTGTTAAGTTGCAGCTTAAGTTCTACAATTTCCATATACTGATACCCCTTACCATTTTAAAAATACAATAGCATTGTTGATGGGGGCAGGGGCAGGGACAAAACCAACCAGACAGAGTCTTCCTTTGTACCCAGAGTAGCTTCAAACTCAAGATTCTCCTTCCTCAGCCTAGAATAAAAGATGTACTCAAACATACCTGGTTTTATGTGAAGCTGGGACTGCAACCCAGGCCATTTGTACATGTCTATACATTTACTGATTTCAGTATACAATGAAAGATTTTTCACAACATTGTACAGCCATCATGACAGTCTAGTTCCAGAACTTCCATGACTCTAAAAGAATACTTCACACTTAACAACCAGTCACTCAGCCATCCTAGAACATAGTTTAGATGCTGTTCTAGAATGTTCTGTAAAATATTCAATATTTGCTAACGTCATTACAGTTGTAGAACAGTTATGTAAACCAGCCTCTTTCCATGATACTGTACTACTAATTTGGACAAAAAACATTTAAAGTTGAAGACATGTGATGCAGCATTCACCTGCTAGTAATTTACATGAGAAACTGAGCCCTACAGAAGGAAAGTAACATAGCCACATCAGAGCTGGGACCAGAATCCAGTTCCCTTGACATAGCTGTGTGTTTCTAGATTCAGAAGCTAAATCAGGTGCATTGTTTGACTTGATATTTTTGTTATCAGTAGGTAAGTTAAAGTTTGTAACAGACATGGTGCCCCTGTAGTTGGACCTGATGGTTCCATTTTAGATGTGATAGTGTAGCAGCTAGCTACTGAAGAGGACTGGTTCATTATTCTGTCTGTCAGCCTTGTTTATTGAATACTACAAAGTTTTCTGTTGACATTCTACTGTAAGTTGTCTTGCTGACATCTTAGGTGAGCAAAGAAAGCACTTGTTTACATTTGTTACCAAGAGGCCTGCAGAGACAAGCTCACATGAACTTTGAATTTTATATTGGAAGTAACATGTATTTTCATGTGATTTCCTTGAACAGCATTCTTATCTGTTTTTACTTTATGTGTGTGGAGTGCTTGCATTGTATGCCATATGCACGCCTGATGCTCTCAGTGGTTAGAAGAGGGTGTCTGATCTCCTGGAACTCTAATTACAGGCAGAGCTGCCATGTAGTGGTAACCAAACTCCGGTCCTCTGCAAGAACAGCAAGTGCTCTTATCTCCACCACTGAACTGTCTTTCCAAGCCCACATTCTTTATCTTTATACTCAGCCCCGATGATCAGATCATAGTAATGGGCATGTGAGCCCTTGAGATGAAACTTGAGCAATATAATACGTTAATGTCATCTTTCCTTACAGGACAAGAAAGAAATGGCCATCAGTGACTGCAGCAAAGGTAAAACTTACGTTGACTAAAAAGAGCATTGCCTCAGCTAGACATACAGGTTTGCATATGTACTCGGGCAAATTGTCCCTCACACTGGGGCTTTCAAAGAAGCAGTTTTATGGGATGGCATTTTCAGAGGTACCGTGTAGGCATCCTCTTAGAGTAAGCTTGCTTTCAAGTGGATTTTCAGCCTGTTATAGTAGTAAATATGAGGAAACATTTGAAGCTACCTTGGCAGCAGAGCTCAAGTGTGGAACAGAATTTACCTCCTGTAGCCTTCAAATTACCTGCCTTTGTGACTCATGAGGATCATGAGGATCTTTGTTTCTAAACTCACAACTCACAGCTGTTTAGATATCTACATGTATGCATCATAGGCTAGAATCCACGTATAGGGAGAGCGTGCAGTTTTTTTTCTTTCTGAGTTTGAATCACTTCACTTAATATTATACTTTCTAATTCCATTCATTTTCCTAAAATTATTCTTTACAGCTAAATAATAGTCCACTTTGTATCTGCACCACATTTTTAATACTCATTTGTCCATTGATGGGCTTCTAACTTAGTTCTATGTCTATGCTTTCATAAATAGAGAAGCATAAATACTGATGTGCCTATCTCTATGGTAGGATATGGAACTCTCTGGGTATATGCCTAGGAGTGGAATAGCTGGGTTATGTGGTAGTTCTAGTTTTAATTTTTGGAGGAATCTCCAAACTGAGTTCCATAGTGGCTGTATTAATTTGCACCACCAGCAGCAATGAATGAGGGCTCTCCAAAGGTACTCAGGACCCTTTCTTGTGCTAACAGTTTCTTTTCTTTTAGCAATTCAGTTAAACCCCAGCTACATCCGTGCAATACTGAGGAGAGCGGAGTTGTATGAGAAAACAGACAAACTAGATGAAGCACTGGAAGATTATAAATTGATAGTAGAAAAAGATCCATCGGTACATCAAGCAAGAGAAGCTTGTATGGTAAAACAAATTTTAAAGTATTTTTTTGGGCTGGGTATGGTGGTGCATGCCTTTAATCCAAGCACTCAGGAGGCAGAGGCATGTGGGTCTCTGTGAGTTCAAAGCCAGCCTGGACTATATAGCAGTTACAGGTCAGCCAGAGCTATGTAATAGAAACCCTGTGTCTCACCTGCCCCCCCCCCCAAATTTTTTTTTCTGTTTCTTTTGCTTTGTACTCAGTGACTTTTTAGTCTTTTGGATTACAACTAAATTCTATTTTTATGATTACCAAAATATATGGGAGATGGATCTTTGTGATGGCTACTTACTCACTGGGACCATGTTCCATTTGATGTCCACTCTGAAAGTGACATGAGCCAGCATGACAGCACACTCCTGGAATCCCAGCACGGGAGCAAAAGAAACATGGATTTGGGACTACCTGAACTATAGAGAAAGACCTTATCTCAACAAATTAAATAACAGAATAAGTGGCCTGTATAAGCTTTTTTGTTACATCAGGGATATTTTGTTCCCTATAGTTACAGTTTAGTGAGTGCATCTTCTGAAATTTATTTTGTGTGTATGAGTGTTTTGCCTGCATGTGAGTATGTGTATCACTTGGTGCTCAGTGCCTGTGGAGGTCAAAAGAAAGCATCAGAGCACCTAGAAATGGAGTTACTGAGTGATAATAAACTACCCTTTTGTGTTTGAGATAGTGTCTCACTGTAGCACAAGTTGACCTCAAACTCATCATCTTGCCACCCCTTATTTTGGGGTTTTTGAAACAAAGTTGTAATATGTAGCTCTGGTTAGCTGGTAATTCTTTACATAAACCAGACTGGCCTCCAACTCTCGGTGATCCTTCTGCTTATGTCTCACAAGGACTGGGGTTACAGGTGTGTGCACCAGCTGGCTTATCACTGACTTTTATTGGGGTCTTCCTTTGCTCTAGACACTGTTAGGACTGAGAATGTGATGAGACCACTCAGCAGTTAAAGGTGCTTGCTGCCAAGCCTGGTGCCCTGAGATGAACTCTAGGGAAGGATCCCTAGAACCCACATATGGCTCCAGAAAGTTGTTTTCTGATACAGACAGACACGCAGACACACACACACACACAATTTTAAAAGGACCGAGAGCTAAAGAGATCACTAGGTGGTTATGGTACTTCCTGTTCTTTCAGAGGACCCAATTCAGTTCCCAGAACCCACAGCAGGTGGCTCCCAACCACTTATAACTCCAGCTAGAGAATCTCACACTCTCTTCTGGCTTCCTGGCATAGACACATACACATGAAAATAAATCTTTATTATTTTTTAAGAGAACTGAGAATATGGGAGTTGAGTGGGAGTGAGGCTTATGAAAATGGACTCATTCATTCTATTATTAAGCTACTGCTCTTATTTACCAACACATGAGAAAATGAGGAATGGGTAATTGAAAGTGAATATGGTCAAAGTACATGATACACTTTAAAATACAATCCATTAGTTTTTTTAACTAACCTACCCTAATAAAACATTCCCAGTGTTCTGGCACACACACACCTGTGGTCCTAGAAGTTGGGAGTCTGAGGCAGGAAGAATGCCATAAATTCAAGTCCAGCCTTGAGCAACACCTTGTCTCAAAAGAAAACTCTTAAAGAATGAACTGAGGGGCTGGAAAGATGGCTCATAGGTTAAGAACACTGGCTGTTCTTCCAGAGGTCCTAAGTTCAATTCTCAGCACCCATATGGTAGCTCACAACCATCTGTAATGAGATCTGGCTCCTTCTTCTGGCCTGCAGGGATACATGCAAACAGAACACTGTATGCATAATAAATAAATAAATCTTTAAAAGAAAAGAAAAGAAAGAAACAAACAAAGAAAGAAAGAAAAAGAATGAACTGAGAATACAGTGGTAAACCAGACCAGACTTCCTCTCTTGTAGTCATTTGCAACAGCAGTGCTTTTTTTTTTCTTTAACTTACTCTTGTTTTTACATCATATTTTTAAACATCATTTTCTCTGATTTAAATAAGAATTTTTTGCCAAACACTTATTTCTCCTTTTTTCCTCAGAGATTACCTAAGCAAATTGAAGAACGTAATGAAAGATTAAAAGAAGAGATGTTAGGTAAGTTTGCTTCCTTTCCTTTTTCTTGATCATAACAGCTAGGAGAACTTGGGTAGGTTCATCAGTGTTTTTATTGGCTTAGAGAACACGGGTGTTCTCTGAGGTGTGTGCTCAGATGTGCATATATATCATTGAGCCGTGTGTGTGTGTGTGTGTGTGTGTGTGTGTGTGTGTGTGTGTCTGTCTGTCTGTCTGTCTGTCTGTCTGTCTGTCTGTGTTTGCGCGCGCTCCTTTACAGCAATACTAGGAATGAGGCCCTGCTCAGCTGTTTTTTATTTCAGGAAGTACAGTACGGCTTTTGAGATGGGATCAGCTTTTTCAGGAACAAAACTTCTTCCAAATTTCTTTCTTGTCTTTCACATTATAATTTCATAAAACAGTTAAATTCTCCATTGCATAATCTCCCCTTAAGGTTTTAATGTGTAGTCATTACAGCCAGTAGTGTCAGAATAAAGGGGTTTTTGTTTGAAAATACACTAAATATCCCTTTAGTGCTTGAGAAGACATGAGAAGTATGTTAAATAAATAGTAAGGGGGAGGCTGAGGAGAGAACTCAGAGACCCTGAGTTCAGAGCCCCACTACCCATATGTAATCCTAACACTGGGGAGACAGAGACGGGGTCCCTTGACCTCGACGGCCAGCTGCTCTTTCTGAATTCTTCAGGCTCAGTGAGAGGCCGTGTCTGAGAAAGTAGACAGGAGTAGGAGATACTCAGGGTTGACCTCTGGTCTCTGCTTGCACACCTGTGCACATGCACACACAAAAGTGGGGCAAGGGTGGACTCGTTTATCCCATTGTTTAGTTACTTCTCATATTTGACAGAGACATTTCCCAGCTGGAATCAGAGCCTCTTTACTAAAGACCTGGGGGTTTCTAGACCAACCTTTCAATGTCTGTTTAACCTTTCTTATGCATCCTGCTCAAGAGCTGCCACATCTTCCTTATGAATAACTTTCTGAATCTTTGATGTGCATTGCAAGGGAATAGGCCTAAAAGAAAATATAAAATACATTAGTTTAGCCCTATATGGCTTATCATCGATATCTAGAGAATTCAGACTTTCCAGTAGGTCACTCAGGTAGGTGAATTAATGGACTTTTTCCACTCTTTTTGGTTTTTTGAGACAGGGTTTCTCTATGTAACAGCCCTGGCTGTCCTGAAATTCACTTTGTAGACCAATAGCCTTTAACTCACAGAGATCCACCTGCCTCTGCCTCCCAAAGAGCATTGGGATTAAAGGCGTGCGCCACCAACGCCCGGCTGACTTTTTCCACTCTTAACCTCCTTTTGCCCACGAAATTTTTACATGATCTTGTGCATACAGGTATGTATATATCAAACATTCATTGATAACAAATCATGAACTTCAATTAAAATAACTCTTTAAAGGGCAAGAGAGATGGCTCAGCAGTTAAGAGCATTTATTGCTTTTGCAAAGAGCCAGGCCTGGCTCTCAGAACCCACATGACAGCTCACAACCATTGTAATTCCAACTTCAGAGGATCCACGCTGCTTCTGACCTCCTCAGACTTCTCCACGCACGTGGTACATATACATACACTCAGACACACACACACACAAAATAAAATTAATGTTCAAATGACTAGTCTTTAACATAATTTACCATGTCTTTTTTTTCTTTTTTTTTTTAACTTTTATTATTAAGAAATTTTCTATTCATTTTACATACCAACCACAGATTCCCTCCTCCCTTTTCCTGCCCCCCCCAGCCTTCCCCCCCAAGCCACCCCCCATTCCCACCTCTTAAATACAGGAGCAGATTTGCATGGTAATGAGAAATTATTTTTACATGATTAAATCTAGGTAGAATATCTGATGCTGTAGGACATAGAGCTTATTTGTTGTTTTCAGAGTTGCTTAATATTTTGGTTTTATAATTATCAATTCTGAGAATGCCACTTGACATAAATACATGCTGCAAAGCGGCAGAAGTATATTTAGGGCCATTTGGGAAATTCTACCCTAATATCAAACCAAAAATCACATTATTTTTTTAAAATGAAAATCAAGTCAGCAATAGAGTTTTTAAAACCAAACGTTCTAATACAACAAAATCCAAAGATACACCAAACCTTCAGAGGAGTGACAGTAGGAAAATTGTCTTTCCAGTGATTAACCTTTGTTTCAGAAAACAGAAAGTGGGGCTGGAGAGATGGCTCAGTGGTTAAGAGCACTGGCTGTTCCAGCAACCACATGGTGGCTCACAACTGTCTGTAATGAGATCTGGTGCCCTCTTCTGGCCTGCAGGAACACATGCAGGCAGAGCATTGTATACATCCTAAATAAATAAATCTTTAAAAAAAAGAAAGGAACGAAGGAAGGAAGGGAGGGAGGGAGAGAGAGAGAGAGAAAGAGAGAGAAGAGAAAGAAGGGAAAGAAAGAGAGCTTTCATATGTCCAGTAAACTACTGTAGTTCATAACATACAATAGACTGAAATCTGAGTCTATTCAGGCACTTGTGCACACATAATCTAAAATAAATAAATAAAAGTGAAACTGGTCAGACGTTTTCAGGATGCCTGAAGCTCAACTGTAGGAGACCAAGGATAAATGCCTAGCATTACTGCCCAGCTTTAGGTAGCTGCTTGGTGAGCAAGGCTGTCATACCTCATAGGAGTGCTTGCTTCCAGGTTGCTTTGACGTGCAGGATTGCATGATGTGAGCCATGCTTGGCACCTTACTGGGAGGGTAAGAAAGAGGTTTGTACTTAGTGGCCAGACAGTGATGCTAATGTAAGTCTCAGAACTATCTGATACAAATAGACATTTGTATCATTTGCCGTTTCGCCGGGAAACCTTTCAGACAAGTAGAGTCGTGAAAACGCTGCACTAGTCATCCTTCCAGAGTCTTATAGAGTCATTCATTACCTGTGGTAATAGGCTCCTCGGCTGGTTTCCACAGCCAGGGAACTGTCCAATCTGCTGCATTCCCCTTGGTACTAGAGATGGGAGGTTACAGCTACTTTTTCATCAGTGTCTCAAGGTTTCAATAACTAACTGCAAAAGGAAGTTGCCCTTGGGGACTGTTTCTCAAAATGTCATACACAGGCCATCGTCCTGGAGATTGACCAAAATGTTCAGTCCCCTCCAGACATACTGAAGTGAAATTGGAGTGGAGCCCAGCAATCCAAGTTTCGACAGCTCATGTTTAGTGATCCCCGCTTGGGAATATGATTGCACAGTCGGGAGGGGAGCTGTGCTAGAGGCAGCTCAGGTGAAGGCTTATAGGCCAGAGTAGGATGTGGCCATACCACAGAAGTGCCAGAAATTTGGCTCAGCTGAGAGGCATCTCCTGAACAGCAGCTGGTCAGTCACTAGGTTTCATCTCTTCCCTCTTTGTACTGTGGCCACAGCAAAGAAAAGCATTCCTGTTTATCCTGGGGGTAAACTGCCTCACACAGTCAGGCTCTTCAAAGGGATGTTTACAGAATGAATCACTTGGGGTGTTGTGATAGAATGTTGCTTTGAGTCAGAAAAACTAAGATTAGTCAGCTGGATCTCTAGTACTAAACAGCCTTGTCAGCACAAGTAGGTTTGAACTCTTCACTGCCATAAGATCCTAGTACAATAGGTTCCAACTTACAAGGGACATGTTGGCATGTTCAGGTTGGAGGTGCCAAGTTTGCTACAGGAGGGAATAAGGAAATCTTATTGCTGCCAAGGTAAGAGAGGATAGCATTAGCAGCCAGGGACAAGTAAGGTAGATAGGCTGCCTTGGGGACGAGGAGGCTGCTTTTAGCCTCTGAATATTGACAGTGGTCTAAACAGCAACAGGAAAGTATGTGTGATTGGGTGTATTAAACAGTCTTCATGGAAGTGGCTGCTTCTCTGCCACCATCATGGACAGGAAAAAGTGACTTTTTCAGACACTTAAAAACTGGAGTCCACCATGTATGTTGTGTTCCTTGGAGTTACCCTGCTGGGTTCTAGCTTCAGACTCTTCACCAAATATCATAGAGCTGTTCGTTCCATGAATAAATTAGCTTCCAGAGCACCCTTAAGCTTTCCTCTTTGGGTCACTTTACCACCAGAAGTGTCAAACTTTGGAACTGTTTTCAAGCTGTCAGTGGACTTCTGTGGTCTAACAGCCACTGGCCACCAGGCCTGGCTCAGAACCTGAATACAGAATTTAGCTTCCTATCTTCTTCCCCACCCATTGGATGCATGGCTCACCATCTCTGCTATTTCTTACCTTCCACCAAATTCCTAAGTCACTGGATAGACCACATTGTGCACATTTTCACTTCATCTATACTACAGATGGAGCTGCATACATGCACATTGCACATGTTAAGTGAATTAATCCATCAGAAGGCCCTGTTCTGTTCTGTGTCTCTACCTGTCAGATCAAGAGGGTCTTCCACTGCAGCGTCAGCAAAGCCACCAGGAGCCTGAGTAGCCTCTACCTGCTCTGTCTCTACATGCCTAAGCAGCCCATAGGTGGGCTGGTCTTGGTTTTAGCATGCTGATAGATTTTAGTTTCCTCTGCATTTGGAGAAGCATGGGGTTCAAAGGCTCTCATGCAGGCAGGTCCTTCAGCCAGCTGGGCAAAATGAGGACCTAGAGAAGTTTGAATACTTCACTCTTAGCTTGGGGTAATCCTTGTGCGCTCAAAGAACACATTTCCTTCAGTCCAGACCAGCCTGAAAACAAATCATTGGTGCTAAGAACACTGCACTATGGAGCATGATGGCATGCCATTGGCTCACTTTATAGCCCAGGCTAGCTTGAACTCATGGCAGTTCTTCTGCCTCAGCCTTCTTAGTGCTAGAATTACAGGCATGTACCGTCACACCTGTCCCACTAGTGACATTTTGTTGTGTTAAGGTGGCTTTTTTTCTCCTTGCCGTTTTAACAGCCTCAGAATGGGCTGCTGGAGTTCTGGGGGGCTGTTGGTGGTTCAGGTTTCCCTGAGGAGACCTGGCTTGATTTTTGTATGCTGTGGTGCCCCTACCCAAACATCTGTCCCTGTGGCTGCACTCCTCACCTTCTGGCTGCTTGAGGGTGTAGGTACCCAAGGTTTGTGTCAGCGATGCTCAAAGATAGCAGCAGTGAGTGCATGTGCTCCAGATTTCAGTTTGAGACACCTGCAGGACAGTGATCATCCTAGGTTCTGGGAGCTGTCTCCAAGAATGGATTAACTAACTCTTCAAACATGTTAAGTCTCTGTGGACCAGCTCTGCAGATGAAGTCCAGAAGTTCCCACTGTGAAGAAACTTCACAAGTTCCTCACATGGTCTTCACTCTGGGTAGAGAAGCATGTAGCTCTGAAGACTAAGCTGTCTCTCCCCATCTGCCCTCACCCTTATCTCCATTGGAAACAGACCTGGAAATTATTACTACCATTTAGAAGGCATTGAAGCTCTTTATGTTCTTCCATCCCAGTCAGGAGTTTCCAAACACTTATGGTTTTAAAAATTCTATCCACTACTCCATAAATCCCCAAGATCTCCTGGAAGTTCCATCTTAACACACAAGCTCCATGGGCCTCTTCTTAGAGCAGCATAAGAATCCTTATTTATGGTACATCTTTATTACCTAAGTGATAAATGAGTAAAGTGTACAGCTGGGGCAGTAGACACTGAACTGTTGAGGTTGATGGGGCTATACAAATCAACAGATCTTATTCCCCCACCCGCACCCCCAAGAAATACCAGGATGGCTAAGTAGGAGGCTAAGAGTGTGCTTGGAAATGCGGAAGGCTCAGTAGAAATGTGCCATGTTGGATTGAATTCAGCAGATGGCTATTGCCATTTTTCCTGAGAGCAGGTAGGTGAGTTTGGGGGCTGCTATCCTCACAGCCTGGAAGGCCAGGCTTGGCCAGCACCTTCACCCAGCACTCAGGATGGAAGTCCCTGTCCTTGGGTAATTCTAGCCAACTTGACAGGAGCCTGAAGGACCTGGGTCACTGAGAAAAGGCTCCCACAAAGTGTCAGGTTACTGAAAGCAAGCACAGCTATAACTTGTGACAGAGGCAAAGTCAGCTGATCACTTCCTGCTTGTTTGTTCCAGCATTCATCCGAGTTGTTTTTATATTGCAGGTAAACTAAAAGATCTTGGCAACTTGGTTCTGCGACCTTTTGGGCTCTCTACAGAAAATTTCCAGATCAAGCAGGATTCTTCTACTGGCTCCTACTCCATCAATTTTGTTCAAAATCCCAATAATAATAGATAACAGAAATAACAGTAGTCATAAAGGCCGACTGGGAGGCCATGAACTGTTCACAAGGGCAAGCCCCTGCAGGTGTTTAATGTTTAAAAGCATCCTATCTAAGAAAGGCTATGTAGTAGAGCCCGAGCCACCTTCTTGCTCTTGTTTAGGATCAGGGTGGAATGTGCCTCCTGATGTAATGAGCCTCATTAATTTCCATTTGAAGGTGGTGTCTGTGCAGCTGCTCCCCTGGTTTTGGCTGGTGGTGTTTTTTTTTGTTTGTTTTTTGTTTTTTGTGGTTTTTTTTTTTTTGGTCTGGGAGAAGCCTGTTTGTCAAGGCTGACCTCTTAGAGCCACACAGATGTGCTGGCCAGCAAAAGCCTCTCCCTAACCCTGCAAGCTTGTCAGTTGGATGATGACCGTACATGCTGGACACGGTCCCCTCCTGCCGCCCCTCCATGCTCACACTCTTTCAGAGGCTGCACTGTAGGGGTTTCAGCATTCCTGAGTTCCTCTGTGTTAATAAAAGCTTTCCGTGACAGTTGGGGGCTACGGTGTTAATTTTGTTCCGATAACAGCAGCTGAAGCAGATTCTATGACATTCGGAACCAATTCTGGTTTCAGTCAAGGTCACTGATTCTCAACCCACAAGTCTAGTGAAGGTTTTTGCTGTTTGACTCTCTTGAGTAAATGACCTAGTGTGCCAGAATTCAGAAATCCTGCCTCAAAAGCCGTCTGGGGCAACCTTCAGCTTTGTAAGGTTGTGAAATTAGTGGTTCTGACCAAGCATCAGTGCTAAACTCAGCTTAAATAGCTTCACTGAGAATGGTATGTGTGTACCCAAACAGAACCTGTTCAGACTGCATGAAGGCAGACGTTTCAAGGAGAGGTTTTGTTGTTGGTTTGGTTTTTTGTTTTGTTTTCCATGGGCATCAGTTGATGCTAATGAGCTTTTCGTTCTCAGTTAGGCGTCATAGTGACGTGGACTTTATTGTGGAGATGAGCTGCCATGTCATTCTGAAAGCTGTGTGGGACAGCTGCCTTGGAACATGCGCTATAACCTAGGTTGGCCAAAGCACCTAACACCAAATACCTTTTGGCCAGGGTTTCTGTACAACTTGTATGATTTTTTTTCACACGTACCCTTTTGGAGAAACTGGATGCCAGATTTAGCATGTGGACAGCAAAGCTGAGTGTAGGAGTTAATACTTGTAAACCCAGCACTTGGGAGGCTAAGGCACAATGATCACAAGTTCCAGCCTGATAAAGTCTCGCTCTGGAAGACAGGCTTGGCAAATCAAGTCAACACTGCACACCTTCCCCTCACTTAAGTTCCTAGGCTTTCAGGAACAGACCAAGGACCAGGTCCGGTGTGTGTGTGTGTGAGTTTATTATATACACTATGTGTATGCAGGGCCCACAGAGGACAGAAGATCCCCAGAAACCGGAGTCACAGATGGTTGTGAGGCACCTGGGTCCTCTTTGAGAGCAACAAGCACTCTTTTAACTTCTGCGACATCTCTCCAGGGATTCTACCTGCCTGTACTTCATGATGGCTATTTGGTTTGTTTTTGTTTTTGTTTTTTGAGATAGGGTTTCTCTGTGTAGCCCTGCCTGGAACTCCGAGATCTGACTGCCTCTGCCTCCTGAGTGCTAGGATTAAAGAGATTCACCAGCTGGTTTTGTTTTCTTAAGACAGGAACTCAGTCCAAGTTAGCCTCAGATTCCCTATGTGGCCAAAGATGGTCTTGAACTTCTGATCCTCCTGCCTCCACCTCTTAAATGCCAGGATGACAGATGTGCCACTACACCCATCTTAAAGAGCTAGAAAGTAATCCCAGTGTCAGTCTAGGTGTGTGCTTTTTTTCATGTTCCACAAACGTCAAGGGGAGGTAGTGAAAGGCCATCGGACTGATCTGTTTTTCCCTATGTGTGGTCAGGAAAGGACATGATACCCTGGTGTTTATGATCCTACTTAACTAGCTGGGTATGGTGGCACAAGTCTTTAGTCCCAGCCCCCTAGAGGCAGAGGCATACTGAGTTCCAGGCCAATCCTGGCTACAAAATGAGACCCTATCTCAAAATAAATAAAGGCACGGCCCCCCTGTTCCTAGAAGACTTTCCACCGATGCATGGTTGGGGAAAGTGTCATTCTGGCAAACGTGGAGGGCTCCACTAGGATTGCTCAGCAGTGAGTCCAGCAGTTGGACCCATGAAGCAGCTCCAAGCGAGTCTGTGAGAGATTGAAGCCCCTCTGCTCTATCTTAGTCATGTAGAACATCCTCAGCCGTGTGCTTGTCTCCTGGTTTTAAGTTTTCACATCTTGGTTTAGACTTTGTCTTGAGACTTTGAGAAATCCCCAGCCATCCTGTAATTTCAGTGTCCCCACCCCCCTGGTTATATTTCCACCATATCTACACCCACACCATATGGTGACTTTGACCTGGGTACTTGTCCACTGATGGAGTGTCTCCAGAGGCTTGGCCATACTTCAGGCTATTATACAGAAAATTCATACTCATGTGAGTCTGTATACAGCTCGCCATAGATAACTTAATTTTTTTTCCTTACATTGTGGATTTATACCAGTTATATTCACCTTCCAGTCTTAGAATCCTGACTGCCCCCCACCCTGTGCTAGGGGTTTAACTCAGGCTTTGGATATACTAGGCAAGGGCTCCACACTGAGTTATATCCCTAAGGCTTTTGTGTCTTGGGCAGCTTACGTAGACTTCTCTAGCCCAGCATAATATTCAACTTGTGATCTTCCTATCTCAGCTTCAGGTGATATGCCCGACCCACCAGTCATGCTTCGAATCCGTTTTCTTCTGCATGTGCCTGTCTTCACAGCACTGCAGCCAGTTTGGACACATCACACTATGTCCAGCTACAGAGGCCTGGGCTGTTGCTTAGCCTGGCCTAGTGACTCATGTCACAGTAATGGGCCTACATCCAAGCTTCAGCAGGATGCCAAGCCATTGGTTCTTCAGAGTTGCTCAGGTACAAGACATTGTGTTTGTCTTGGCATAGATGATAAGGTAGAGGACCACTTTAAGAATGGTAGCTGGGGACTCCTAGCAATAGTGGAGAGGGTGCCTGAACTGGCCTTCCCCTGTAATCAGATTGGTGTCTACCCTAATTGTCATCATAGAGCCTTCATCCAGTGACTGATGGAAGCAGATGCAGGGATTCACAGCTAGGCACTGGGCCGAGCACCTAGAGTCCAGTTGAAGAGACGAAGGAGGGATTATATGAGCGTGGGGGGGTGGGGGCGCAAGATCATGATGGGGAAATACACAGAGATGAAGTTGACTCGAGCTAGTGGGAGCTCATGGACTCTGGACTGATGGCTGGGGAATCTGCATAGGACCAAACTAGGCCCTCTGAATGTGGGTGTCAGTTGTGTGGCTTGGGCAGTTTGTGGGGGCCCCGGTAGTGGGACCAGGAGTTATCCCTGGTGCATGAACTGGCTTTTTGGAGCCCATTCCCTATGGTGAGATGCCTTGCTCAGCCTTGATACAGGGGGGAGGGGCTTGGTCTTGCCTCAACTTGATGTGCCAGACTTTGTTGACTCCCCATGGGAGGCCTTACCCTCTCTGAGGGGGGGGGGGGGGGGGGGGGGGGGGGAGGGAAGGGGAACTGTGGTTGGTATGTAAAATGAAAAAAAAGATAGAAAAAAAACAAGTAAGCTGGCCTGATAGGTTTTTGGTTTGGGTTTTTTTTGTTTGTTTGTTTGTTTGTTTTGTTTTTTTTTCATGCTATGAGTTCCTGATCTTGCCTCTAAAACTACTGCTGTCAGTTCACACAGTACTCAAGCTAGATATGGGCTTTTTGGTGGCATTCTGAAGACAGCAGGTGGAAGTGAACAGTGTTGAACACAAACCTAAAAGATACGTTTTTGCAGAGACTGTGTTATCCTCAGTGTTAAGCTGGCCTGAAAACCCTGGCTTTTACAACCAGCTTACGAGAACTGCGGTGTCAAAGTGGAAGAGTATGATGGGAGCCCAAGAGGCACTATTGAGACTGCCTGCCGTGCAAGTTAATGGTAGCTTTATTTGCTGGGGGTCGGGGACCTTTATTTGAGACAGGGTCTCATGTATCCCAGACTGGCCTTGAGCTTAGTATATAACTAAAGATGACCCTGATTTTCCTATCCTGTTGCACTTGCTTTTCAGATAGCAACTTCTATCGTAGCCCAGGCTGGCCTCAAACTCAAGAACTTCCTGCTTCGGCCTCCTGAGTGCTGGGACCTGGCTAAGCGCTTGAAAGGAGATTGTCCAGTTAAAGGTAACCAAGACACAGTACAAGTCAGATACCGCACAGGAAAAAAAAAGTGGTGCTTTCCTCCTACGTATGCTTTCCTCTAAGCTTGTCCTTGGGATCAAAAGCACAGCCAGAGTTGCTGGAGTTCAACAGAGCTGTTCCAATATAATGCAGCAGCCTTGTTAGCCTCTATCTAGAGGTGGCTGCCAGACCTGTACCTCCTCCTTTGGCCATCTGTGGTCACTCCTTTATCCTGTCTCTTTTCTTACTAAGCCCTCCCACTCTTCTAAAAAAAAATTATTTATTTATTTACTTATTTATTATGTATATAGTGTTCTGGCTGCGTGTGTGGTCACTCCTTTATCTTGTCTCTTTTCTTACTAAGGCCTCCCACTCTTCTAAAAAAAATATTTACTTATGTACACAGTGTTCTGGCTGCGTGCTTGCCTGCAGGCCAGAAGAGGGCATCAGATCTCATTACAAATGGTTGTGAGCCACCATGTGGTTGCTGGGAATTGAACTCAGGACCTCTGGAAGAACAGCCAGTGCTCTTAACCATTGAGCCATGTCTCCAGCCCCAGCCCTCCCACTTTTTCTTTTCAGATAAGGTCCCTATGTAGTCCCAGCTGGCCGAGAACTCACTATGAAGACCAGGACAGCCTCAAGCTCCAAGATCTGCCTACCTCTGCCTCTCAAATACTCAAGCGTGTGCCACCATGACCAACACTCAGCCCCTACCTTTCTTAAGGTACTGAATTCCATGGCAGTCCTGTGCACCCATACAACCCTTGCAAAATCTCCCTGAATTTGATTTGGTGGCTGTGATCTCTTTCAGCCTGTCAACTCCATCCTTGATCAGCTCAGTTCTATCATTTGGGTTCCTTTCAGGACAGGAAGCTAGAGGCTGAGCTAGGTGGTACACACCTTTAATCCCACACTCGGAAGGCAGAGGCAGGGAGATCTGTCAGTTTGAGGCCAGCCTGGTCTACAGAGATCCAGAACAGCCAAGGCATAGTTTAAAAAAAAAAAAAAAAAGACATGAATGTAAACGGAAGTTGGGGGGTAGGTCTGGAGAGAAGGTGCAGCAGTTAAGAACACTTGCTGCACTTGGTGAAGACCCAAGTTCAATTCCAGAACTTACATGATGGTTCACAACCATTCATAACTCGTTTCAGGGAATCTGATGTCTTCTGACTTCTGTGGGAACCAGGCATGCATGTATAACACATATATACATGCAGGCAAAATATTCATTCATATAAAATTTAAAAATATTTAATGACAGGCATGGTGGCATATTCCTGAATGCTTGTTAGCCTCTATCTAGAGGTGGCTGCCAGACCTGTACCTCCTCCTTTGGCCATCTGTGGTCACTCCTTTATCCTGTCTCTTTTCTTACTAAGCCCTCCCACTCTTCTAAAAAAAAAAATTTATTTATTTATTTACTTATTTATTATGTATATAGTGTTCTGGCTGCGTGTGTGGTCATTCAGCATTCAGGAAGCAGAGGCAGGTGGAACTGAGCTGAGAACACCCTGATCTACTTAGTAAGACCCTATCTCAAGAATAAATAAATAAAAATCTAAATAAGAAGTTTGTGCTAGGGCTACAGCTCAATGGGAGGTTTGCTTAGTGGGTATGAGGCCCTATGGTCAGTTTGAGTATCACAAATGCTATGTATGTGTGTGCCACTACATATATATACAATAGCATCTTGGTGGCTCTGGATGTAATCCTAGAACTTAGGAGACTGAGGCAGGAGTACTGGCTCAGGGTTGAGACTAGCCTGAGTTACAGTGAATTCGTCTCATTGCTCCAGGAAGTAGCTTGGAGTCTGTCTCTTCGGTATACTGTACAGGGACTACTAGTCATTTCTAATCTAATCAACCTAATGTTTGCAGTGTACAGCTGACCTGAGCACACTCCAGAGTTCCTAAGTGGTCCTGAAATTAGAAAAATGGTCTAGTTGGGACCGAGAAGCTGGACTAAACTAGCCTTAGAACATAATGACTACCTAAAGTCCTCCAAGGGTTAAAAATCCCCTTCTTACATTTCAGAGCATCAAGAATGTCACATTTTTTATTACAGTTGTGTGTGTGTGCATGGTCATACACGCCTGCATGTGCTGAGGTCAGAAGAAACCTGTAGAGTCAGTTCTCTCAATCATGTGATCACAGGGATCGAACTCAAATAGTCAGGCCTAGTGGCAAGTGCCTTCCCCTGCTGAGCCATCGATCTCACCAGCCTCCACCTTTACAATGCTTTTGAGATGGCTGTAACTTCTTAAATACTACTTTCAATATTCCACCCCTCCAAGGCCTACAAGCTATGAATAAACCTCATCATACAAACATCCCCTGCCTCTTTATTCACTTGAGGAGAACCCTGGGAACTTGTGTTTCCCACTCTGGGCATAGCAGGACCTACGCCCCCCCCCCCAACAGCTGCCATGGCAGTCTACAGAGAGCAGTTTGTGACAGTGACTATGTCAGCAGGTCACTCCTCAGGCACAGCTGCTAGTTCCCCTTGCTACAACTGCAATCAAGCCCTGAGAGTCATAGGCCATTAGGTGGTCCACGAGATGTGAGGAAACACCACTTGAAACAGCCGCACTGGAAGAACGGCAGCATCCTACTGCAGGTGCAGTGCCAGGCTGATGCTCCATCGGGCCATCACCTGGGCTCACACTTGCCACATCATGAGCTAACTAACAAAATGCAGCTCCCAGTCAGTGCCTTCACCTGGAAGCCAGGAATCCACACTCAGGACTTGAAGTTCCAGCAGTCCTCGGAGGCCAGCGATGAAAGGACCGAATGAGTCAAAGAAGTAGTTAGATGTTGAGGACATGAGCTCTGCTAGCTGTCTGTGAGACACTGTTTGCAAGCATGGTTTGAGCCCCCCCCAGAATAATGTGCTCTTGGCAGTTCTGCCTCATGAAATGATCCAGACTCCAGTGGCTCCTTTTTGTGGCTATTCAGCTCAACTGAATCCGAACAGTGTTGGACATTAAAGATTACATATATCCTCTGTGGTACCAGGCAGCCTTCTAGAGGTTTCCTGTACTGAAATGGGGAGGTCTAGATCAGACACACACACACAAAATCTCAATTGCCTGACAGGTTTTCAGAAACTAATTTTTTCCCCCTGACAACCAAGAGTTTCTAGTTCCAAGGTCAATCCTATAGGCTATGGTAGATATCAGTATGTTTGGGTAGGACTCTGCCTGAAGGGGGGGGGGAAGGGGGAACGGAACTTGATATGTATTGGATGACCTTGAACTCTAATCCTGAGTGCTGAGATTGCAGGCCATGTGTGCCATCAAAGAAACCCACCAATATTGTGTCATTACCCCATTCAGGCAGACTGTTTCCATCAGAAAAGCTCAGGCCTATCAAACTGCAGTTGGCTTCTGCCTCTAGGCAGAAGAGACCCATAAAAAGCCTCTTAGTGACCAAAACCTGTAGAACCTCCTTAGGAAACAGTACTTCTTCCCAGAACACAAAACTCGGCTGAATTCTAAAGTTGTTTTGTTTTTGTTTTTAAAGAAAACACAAAAGCCACTTTTAAAGGTAACCCCTAAAAACAAAAAAAAAGCTAACCCCTACACAGTAAAACAGTTTTTAAATAATTAAATAAAAAAAAATCAAAGACTTTATTGGATAACGTTACACAACATTCTTGAACATTTAACTCTGAGCAGATGGAAGGTGAGAAACAATGTATCGTTCAAGTCTACAAATGAAATAGGCCTGTGAAGATTTGAAATACAGACAAAAGGTAGCATGAAGCAGAGCTTAAATATTAAGCAACTAAAGCAGTAAAAATGAAGTTGTAACATGGTAGGTCTAGATTTTAAATACCACCAAGTGTCTTTTTTTTTTTTAATGAAAATCTAGTTTGTAATAAAATGCCTTTAAGGATTTGTCATGAAGGAAAAATATGTAGATTCTTAAAACCTGATTTCTCCCAGTGCTTTTGCCTTCTTAATATTATTATTTTTTGGTCAACTCCATCACTCTACAAATAGATTTCTAAAGCTTAAAGGTCTTCCTGATACAACCCATGCATGTTCCACATGGCTTGGGAGATACCTGGTTCCTGAGTGAGCATAAAAGTTACTGCTGGTGTTGGGGGTCTAAGACAAGATGACCCCAGAGCCTGGAGCCGTGCTTCAAGTCTTCTCCACAGCTCCCTGCTGTTAGAGTTCCTGAGCCCATTTGATAAGATGACGTTATGATGTGGAAGTCTCCAAAGAGATTATTGTAAAATGCAGTCAGGACTTCCCAGCACTTGCAGTGTGTTAGGATCTCAATTAAGCTCACTAGACTCCAGACTACCCGGCTTTTCTTCTTAAGTTATAAATCAAATCACAGTCAGGTAATATTAAACAATCTAAAAATCCCACCCAGAGCATTTGCTAATCCTGAGCAATGGACTGTTGGGTAATCTCACCCAAACAGAAAGATCACAGAAAGTGAACTCTTGGAGCCAAGTGCTCGTTCATCTGTTGTGTTGCTTTGAATGAGTTTTGTGAGTTAGTTTCTTTTTTTATTTTGGCTTTTTTTTTTTCTTTTTTTCTTTTTGTAGTAAGTAATCAATATGGTGTTATCTTTCTGGTTTAAAAAATAAATCAGTATTGCCACTAAAAATCTTCAGTTTTATTATTAAAATTACGGCACCATCAAATATAAAATGCTTTAAAAATGTAGTACTAACAGGTCCATCTGATTTTCTCATGTGTTCTCCATTCATTAAACAAGAAAAATTAAGGATTTTCATAATATGTATTTAAGCAAAGACAAGGAAAATCTGTGGTCTCTATTAAGAATTCATGTTCCATGCACCAAAAGTTTAGGTTGTTTTCAAGGATCTGTTTCTGCCACTTGTCCCCCAGGGCCAAGTCTTCCCTGACACCTGGAGAGCGTCCTGCACTAAGAAGTGAGGGCTTCTTCCTGTGGAAAGAGGTCCAAATCAACACTGATGCTGTCACCTTTTCTGAACAGCACCACTCAGCAAGGGAGAGGCGATAATGAAAGCCTGTCCAGCTCAGGAGAATTATGAGCTAGTTCTTGGGAGTGTATGATTTCATTCCAAGATCAACACTAGCCTATCCACTTGGGAGTCAAAATATGAAAAGGTAAGAAAGTAGTTATGGAAATGTGCACAAAATGTTAAATACTAGTGGCAAATAAATACATCTTAATATGCTCTAACAAGCAAACATATATTCAAGATAATACAGCCCTGTTTTATTAAAAGAAAGAGAAGATCCACATTTGACTTGTGGGTGGGGTGGGGCACTTAGCCATCCTTTCAGCAGGATGTCAGCTCATCTTCCTCTTGTTTCTAGGGCACCTGAAGGAAACACTGGCCTCAGCACATGTGACCACGTTGTTTCACAGGAGCACCATTTTAAACACACCTCTGCTCACTTCTGAACTGATAAACATAATCCTTGGGGAAAGCACAAATGTTAAGTATGCAAAACAATTCCACATTTCTGCACCATCCCATGCCTGGCAGGCCTGTCCAAACTACTGTTCACATTCAAAAAAAGCTACTGTCAGTGATTCTTCCGCACCACACTTGAGTGCATCCTGCACATGTTCAGATCACTTCTCTCCTCGCCTCATGCATAATTTATTGCAGCAGTCTGTCTCTTTTACATATATAAAATATTCCCTAATACCTTTTCTTGCATTCAGTCTACTCTGCACGTGCCCCGTATAGATGACTGGTGTGAGCCACTGCTTTAACCTTTACTTCTTAGTGCAGCTTCAAACTCCAATCTCATCCAGTCCGGATGGATGCTCTTGTTCTGTCACTGTGGTACACGCCCAAGAAAGCAGCAGTCTGTTAATGTCTTTGTGCTGAAATACAAAAAACAAAAGGAAGAAAATGCAGTTAAGCACAGGTAACATGTGAGAAAAAGAAGCTCTATAGATCGTGGGATCACAGCACATTTCTTTTAAATCAGATATTTGACTTTTTAAATACAGCTTACTGCCAATCTAGACCAGTAGACGCATTGTGTATTTTATCTGAGCACATCTGACCAAATTCCAGCACACATGGCTACCACCTGAGTACTTTTCTTAGGAATATTTGCAGGAGAATTTTGACTTTTTTTTTTCTTTTGTTTGTTTATTTTTTCAAGGCAGGGTTCCTTTTTGTAGCCCTAGTTGTCCTTGAACTCAACTCACAGAGATCCACCTGCTTCTGCCTCCAGAGTGCTGGGATTAAAGGCATGGGCCACCTTTTTTATGTTGCTATTTCTAAATTAAAATACATCAAAGCAGCAGAGATAGACTCCTAGGACACACCAGCCTTTCCCTGGCACAGTTACCCTGAAGTCTCTTTGAAATATTCTTTTAGAGAGGTCTCACCATGGAACTCGGCCTTGTCTGGAACTCATCGAGGACTGCCTGCCTGTGCCTTCCCTGCTGGGATTAAAGGCCCCGCCCCCTTTCCCTTTTTTTGAGACATGGTCTCTTGGAGCCCAGGATCACCTCAAACTCACTATACAGTCAAGGCTTACCTTGAACTCCTGATATTCCTTGTCTCTATCTCCTGAGTGCTAGGATTAATGTATACACCATCAAAGCTAGTTGCTCAGTCTTAAGCAAATTTAGACACAGAATCAAGTGGCGTTAAAAATCAGCTATAGAGCCGTGTACTATTTACACAAAGCCATGAGGAGACTGGGGGGGGGAGGTGCCTCCCCATTATCAGACACATCAGAAGGCAGCGAAAATACTATTTTATTACTAGACCACTTCAGTGCACTGACCAGTAGTGCCCTTTATTACACCTGGCCACCAACAAGGCAATCTTTAGTAGACTTCTGAGCAAAGGCAGGACCCCAGGCACAAATGGTAGACATAGTGGCTTATAGGAAGCATTGCCATGCAGCAGGGTCAGACTGCCCAATGTTAGCAAACAGTTAACATGCAAAGTAGTGGGTGCCCACTACCCTCCAGTCTTTAGCTATGCCCTCAAAACTGGAGCTCGAGACCCAGGAAAGATGATCTTTGAATCAAATATATTTTTAAACCAAAGATAATGCTGTTTCAATGGAATAATAAAACAAACACATAATACAGAAAGAAAAAGCACTTATCTTTCCCAATATTTATCACATGCATCAAAGTCAGATCTTTCCCATGGTTTGACAGACTTGATTTTATATTAACTTCCCAGTGTTACCCTGGTTCATTTGCTCTGATCATGTAGGCCCTGGGTCAGGGCCTATAAAATAAACTTCACAGGGCATTCTGTCACGTGTCTTTCAAGCAATGAAAAATGACTTCTAGCCAAAATACTGCAAACCTCAAGGTGAAGGGCCCATGTATTTGTTGCTTCTGAAAATAAGGATGATTAATGCTGATTGAAAATTCTACTTCCTGAAAATGAAATGGCTGGCTAACATGACTGCAACAGTTAACAGTCAGACTCCCAAAGAACTTCGGAAGTGAATGTACCCTTTTAAGGAGAAAGGGGACCAACTGTGCCTTTCAAAATCTGGTTTTAATGTAAGGCTTACTGAAGTTCAGTTGAAGACCAAAACAAGAAAGCCAAGGACTCCTATGAGAAGTATAGAAAACCAAAAGCTCTACCCACTCAACAGATTACATTAAGGTGGCTACCATGCCTATTTAGGTGAGAGTCCAAAATTTTTACACAATATTCAATGCCAAATGTCTCACTTTGAACCAGTATCAAGGCTACAGTTCATATGCAATGATACAATTCTCCAGAAGCTGCACAAACAGCAGGTCAAATAACCCTGGTATATCCCCTATCCAGAAGACTAAACACTTTTTCAAAGACACTCATAAAAGATAAGTTTAGGAGCTAGAGACATAACTCAGTGGTTAAGAGTACATTACTGCTGTTGCAAAGAGCCCGAGTTCTGTTCCCAACATCCACATCAGGCAGCTCCCAACTACCTGTAACTCCAGTCCAGGGGACTTAAAGCTCTCTTCTAGCTTCCACGCACACACATCCAGCATATAGTCTCTCTATCATACACATACACACACAAAAAAAATAAATGTAATAGACACAAACGACAAAACATAAAATGATAAGTTCAAAAGGAACAACCAAAATCCCTAAACTTTTCCCACCATGTAAGAGTCCAAAATCAAACGATTTGATACACTGTCCACTAAGTCATATACAGAAATAGATTACAACCACATTTTGATCCTATCTTACCACCTTTAAAGTTCTGACTCACCTTTTGTAAATGACAATGAGTTTTAAGATTTATTTACTAAGCATTCACATCCATACGTTTGTCTCTTTTTCCTTTTGGAGACATGGTCTCACTATGTAGACCTGGCTATCTTGGAATTCCCTATGTAGACCAGGCTGGCCTTGTACTTGGAGATCCACCTGCCTCTGCCTCCAAGAGTGCTGAGATTAAAGCCAAGTACCACCACACTAGGCCCCACATACATATTTTTTTTTCCTTTTTGTTTTTTTAAAGACAAGGTCTCACTATGTAGCCCTGGCTGTCCTGGAATTCACTATGTAGATCAGGCTGGCCTCGAACTCATAGAGATCCGCCTGCCTCTGCCTCCCGAGTGCTGGGATTAAAGGCATGGTCCATCATGCCTGGCCATATACACATACGCATTTTTTTTTCTCTTTTTAAAGGAGGATTCTCAGGTATCCTAGGCTATCCTCAGACTCACTAGAGCAGATGAGGATGATCTTGAGCTTCTGATCTTCCTGTCTCCACCTCCTGAGTGCTAGGATTAACAGGCATGTGTCACCATGTCTGGTTTACTCAGTGCTGGGGATGAACTCAGAACTTTGTAGAAGTTGACAAAGGCACTCTACCAACTGAGTCACATTCCCATCCCCTATAGTCTTATACATACAGTAGTAAGTAATGAAGAAGTTAAAGCAACAAAGATTGAAACTGAAAAAATAACCAAGTCCCGGATTTCCAGGAACAATCAGATACCATCTAACATAAGCCTAAATGTAACGTTTGATTCCCACCACAAGGCTGCTCTCAATACAGACACTCACAGGAGGATCCACTCTAGAAAACTAGCTTTTGGTTCCTGGAAATGATTACCTAGAGGAAGTATACCCAACTACCAATGTCAATGAAAAGTTAGGAGAAAACTAATGAGTCTTTTGAAGGCTAGCCTAATCTACTTCAGGGATGGTTAAGTGATGATATGGTGCCCTCTTCACTTCGTGGCAGGGCTTAAGACAGACAGACCTGCCCGCTTCACTGTTAACTTCAATGCTCCCAGTCTGAATCCACAGTGGTCTGTCAGACACTGTAAGGGAGCAGCAGGACTCGTCACTGTCTGATGTAATAGCTGCCATTTGTTGAGACCTATGGTAGAAAAAACCAAGTTAACAAAAATAGAGCAGTCAGTTGAGTTCTTTTTAATCCATCTTACAAAAAAAAAATTTAAAAAGTAAGACCAAAATTAATTTGAATCTTCCTAATGGGTTTATTCTGGATAACTTGCCAGCCTCGGACAACAAAGCTTTGGTTCTGCAGAGCCTCAATAGCCACGTGGGTATCCCAACCATGGTCAGGAGAGGGCACTCTTGTGTGCACATCCCATTAGATGCAGAATGTAACCTGGCAAGGTGCCCTACAAATGAAAGAGAAAATGCTAACTCACATTTTATGTCCCTGAGGGGAAAAAAAAAAGCTTAGCATCTAACACTAGCCTGTTCTCGGAGCAGTCTCAATCTGGATGGTCCACAGGGCTTAAGTTTTCACCTCACACATAGTACATCATTCGGAAGCTCTAAGACCATCAAAAGCCCTTTCTCCTTGAACATTAATGATCGCCCTTGCATAGCTTCTGGTTCTAACTGGCTGAGAACTTTTTTTTTTTTTAACATGATAAGCTTTCTGAGAACAGAACTTTAAATGTTGAATGTAATTCAAATGAAAAACTACTATTTTAAGACTTGTTTTGCTTTGAGGCAGGGTCTTACACTACAGCCTGGGGCTGGTCTAGAACTCTGTGTAGGCCAGGCTAGCCTCAAACTCCTGCCTTGGTTTTCTAGGTGCTGGGATTGCAGGCATGAGCCAGCACATTCTGCTTTCAGTTTTATTTTTCAAGGTATTTGATTGCATACTTACTTCTGTCAACACTGCCAGCTCTGGGATCATTCACTTATTATTATTATTTACTATTAAAATTCATAATCAGAGCCAGGCAGTGGTGGCACATGCCTTTAACCCCAGCACTCAAGAGACAGAGGCAGTTGGATGCCTATGAGTTCAAGGCCAGCCTGGTCTACAGAGAGTTCCAGGATAGCCAAGAATACAAAGAGAAAAATTATCTTGAAAAACTTAAGAAAGAAAGAAAGAAAGAAAGGAAGAAAGAAAGAAAGAAAGAAAGAAAGAAAGAAAGAAAGAAAGAAAGAAAGAAAGAAAGAAAGAAAGAAAGAAAGAAATCACAATCAGGCAGGGCATCACTATGCATAACCTTAAATCTCAGCAGAAGCAAAGGCAGGTGGATCTCTGCATTCCATGCAAGCTTGGTCTACATAGAAAGTTGCTGGACAGCCAGAGCTACACAGTGAGTGAGGACTTGTCTCAATAAATTAAGGACTTGTCTCAATAAATTCAAATTCCAGATCAGAAGCAGTAGAGTTGTAAAGTATGAAAACTTCTAATGTAAGCTGTCCTGACACTGAAAAGCCCAGTGTAGAAAGACAGTTACCTCTGAATTCTAGTTTAGAGGTTCAATAGTAAGTAGTAAGGTTTTACATCAGAATCTGAGTACACTGTTAACTGAAGCAACAGCAACTACACAGGAGAAAAGGAGCCAACGCACTAACGCTTGCTTTGGGGAACGTCCAATCACGCTTCCGAGATCATCTTCCAACCACCACCTGAGCTGAGGACTATGGATGGACAGTGGACAGACGCTGAGGGAGTTATTTTTGTTTTCCCCTCCCTGCCCCCTTGGTGTGTGCATGTTTCTTGAAACAGGGTCCTTCTACGTGACCCTGGCTTTCCTGGAACTTGCTACGTAAACCAAGTTGGCCCAGAACTCAGATCAGCCTGCTTCTACCTCCGAAGTGCTGGGGGTTAAAGGTGTGCACCACCATGCTAAACCAGTCGGTTTTCTCTAAGGGTAAAGCCCTAGTAGGTCAATCATGCTCCAGTGAGTGGACACCAAGGGTTACAATAAAAAATAAAAATAAATTTTAAAAAGAGGACATGAAGTTGGTGGATGGATCTGGGAGCAGTTAGGGGGAGAAGATCAAAATAGACTATGCATGCATGAATTCCTCAAAGATTTTTGTGAATGAGCATTTTGCCTGCACATATGTGAACCACATGGCTGCCTGGTGCCCATGGAAATCTGAAGGTGGCACTGGCCCCCCTACAACTGGAGTCACATATGGGTGCTGGGAAACAAACCCAGAGCCTCTGCAAGAGCAACAAGTGCTCTTAACCATACTAAGCTATCTCTCCAGCCCCAAATAACTGTACTTTTAAACAAGAATTGGCCTTTCACTTTATGTAAACAAGAAGCAGAAAGATCAGGGATGAGCTCCCCTTTCCTGTTGGTTTTTTCCACTGCAGCTCTTAAAATGCTACATAAAACCTCAGCATGTCAGTTCTAATACAGTCTTCCTGGAGCATGGTGCTGATGCTGAAGATGAGCTTCCCCTCAATACTTTCACAGGGTCTTCAAATTTTCTTTGGAAACTTAGCACCCAAGCAGGCTATCTACTAGGAAGAGCCATGGAACCCTG